>BLBF01000067.1:4357813-4370313 GCA_015471245.1 Laticauda colubrina
TTCTTTCTTTCTTTCTTTCTTTCTTTCTTTCTTTCTTTCTTTCTTTCTTTCTTTCTTTCTTTCTTTCTTTCTTTCTTTCTTTCTTTCTTTCCTTTCTCTCTCTCTTTCCTTCCTTCCCTCCCTCCCTCCCTCCCTCCCTCCCTCTCTCTCTCTCTCCCCTGTGTTTCTCCCACCCACCCCTTCTTCCTCCTTTTCCTTCGCTCGGTTCCTCCCAGTTCTTCACGCTCAGCCTTTTTTTTTTTTTTTTTTGGGGGGGGGGGGGGGGAGAGGGAGAGAGAGAGAGAGAGGTATTGGGAACCTCGGCCCACCGTGCCAGGGAGCAGCAAAGAGACGGGGGCGTCCCGTTTCGTAGCCACCGCAGCTGCAGATGTTTCGGCGTGTCTTTTTCTTTGCTCGCTCTTCGGAGAGGCGACTTTCCCCCTTCTTTCCTCCTCCTTCCTCGCCCGGCTTTGCAAGCACCGCGTACCTCCAAGCAGCCACCGGGCTTTTTCCCAAGTGCTCAAAAAAAAAACCCCCCTCTGAACTCGCTTCAGCTCGGGCAAGAATCTGACGTTTCCCGGCGGGCGATCTCTCCTTGCTACCTGCGCCCTTCCTCGCAGTAAGTGGGGTCTATTTTTCTCTTTCCCGGGGGAAACCCGGAGCGGATCCTTGGCAAAGGGGGGCTCGATCGGGTGCCCTCTGCCCCCCCCCCCACAAATACCCCCGCCCTCCTCCAGCACTCCCCACATTTCTTTTGACACTCTTTTAAGCCCAGTTTGGAAGCAAGTGGGAGGGGGGGAAATTCTCTTTCTGTTCTGTTTCCTTCTCATATATATATATATATTAAAAAAGGAAAATCTGCTATTTATTCCTGCGGTTCCTTGTTGATAGGTAAATGGAGAATATTACTATTCTTGTTTATTAAGTGGAAGGTCCCCTTATTATTCTTTATCCTTCCTTATAGACAAGCTGCGGAAGACCTGTATATTGCTATGGATAAAGTTGGAATATCTTTTTTTAAAAAAATTCTGTTTATAAAAATGGAAAATCCACCTATTATTCCTGTTTACAGACAGATGGAAAATCCCCCCCCCCATTGTTATTACTAATTATTATTTTTGTTTATAGACAAGTGGAAGATGGTTGATGGGAATGAGGGTTTGTCACACAGGTAGCCAGAGGTTTAAACTAAATTTGGCATTTTGGTCCACTAACTAACTCCTTCCCAAGGACCTGAAATAGTTATAATTATTGCATGGATCAAAGGAGTTCTATATGCACCCTGTCAGTCAAAGAGAAATAGCATTTAACGGACAGGTATTCCCCTTTCTTTCCACCCTTTTATTAAAACTCTCTTCTTTCTGTCTCTTCCTTTATTTCCCCATTTCATCCTTTCACTGCTTCATCTCACAGGTTAAATGAAAAGACAGAAGTTTTTTTAAAAAAACTTTATAATAGGATGCAACCTGTGCTCGTTTTGAGGGCCCCTCAGTGTGTGGGGGCAACTGTATTGCAGAGAACAAATTGGCAGTTTAAGCACTTTTGTCTCCCAACATGATTGATGGATTGCTTGGAATAGATGATTTATTTGATGTCCGGCTGGAAAAGCAGGATGGGGTGCTGGGCCAGTACACTGTGCCAAGTTGTGGCAACTGCTCGGTGCGGTTCTGAAACAGAATGCCGAAGATTATATAATGGGTTATAAAAAGAGGGAACAATAAATTTATGGCTCAGAGGAGAATCACGTCCCGGCTGACAAGAAATGTTTAAGAGTTGTGTGGGGCTGGGGGGGGGGGGGATTTTTATAAGCATCTCAAGCAGAGATTTTGCAGATGGTGTGCATATGTGCGCTCGCCCTGTCGCCACGCTGCGTCGCTGGCCACATGTGTGGCATTTCTATCAGAGATGCCAGATGCTTTTTTGAAAAGGATGTCTCTGGAATTGCACATCTGGAAGGAAGGCCTCTCTTGCCCCAAGTGATCAAACACAAATATCTCTCTGAATTGCTCCTCCTGGTGAGCTGGTCCAGGGGATGCTTCCCTTGTCTTTGATCATAGCCATCTCTACTTCAGTAGGACAGAGAGGTCCACACCAGAAGATCCTTCTTCTGGGGCTTGGCAAGGGTTCCTCAGCCAGATCTCGTAGCTCTTTCATCTGGTTGGAGAGAGACACCAAGGATGTTCCTCCAAGCTCCTAGACTTCCAAAGTGTTGAGTTGTCAACTCCTAGGCTTTTATAGTGGCCATGATGCCTAACAGGTTGTTTTTCTCCACGCATCTGCAGCCCACCAGGCTGAGGAATGAGTGTCTCCAGCTGTAGAACCCAAGTCTAAATACTTGAACACAGTTCCTGTTTTTCAGGGTCTCTTTTTGATCAGAAGCTACTGGTCGTGGAGCCTTCTTCTTTCTCTCCCTATTGCTCAACTCTTTGGCCATTTCACTTTCCCAGTTCTTTTCGTGGAAAATACAAAGGCACAGGGTTGTTGTTGTTGTTGTGTTTTCTAGTTGTGTTTTCTTTAAATAAGCCAATGTCTCAATTCCCAGAATGGGCTAAGAAAGGTTTTCAAGAATCAGTCCTGACGGAAAGTGGATTAAGATCCAGAAATGCTAAACCTGAAGGCATTCGTTGCCCTAGACAAATTAATTTCCATTAGGGGAAAGGAGTAACTTATTAGTGTTTTGATAATAAAACCAGGGATTTGCTGCTAACAGGCATCTGTCTTTTGTATCCAGATTATCTGTTGAAGTGGGCAGATGGACACTGTTCTCTGCCAATGTGCCTGGAGGTGTGAGTGCATGTGCAGTGGGTGAGCGTTAAGGTCTCATGGATGAGGTCATTCCACTTCAAAGTGATGCTCCTTTTCAGCGGCTTCCAGTTTGGTGCTCTGGAGCTTTCAACTGGCAGGAATCTGCCTTCATTCTTCCAACCTTTCATCTCGCCAAAGAAGAAGAAAGTCTGTAGTTCTCACAGAGTTCCTACTGATCTTGGCGAGATCAAAGATAGGAATGAAATAGAACATAGGATAATAGAGTTGGAAGGGACTTTGGAGGTCTTCTAGTCCAACCCCTTGCTTAGGCAGGAAGCCTTACACCATTTCAGACAAGCAGTTATCCAATTTCTGCTTAAAAACTTCCAGTGTTGGAACGTTTACAAGTTCTGGAGGCAAGTTGTTCCACTGATTAATTGTTATAACTGTCAGGAAATTTTTCCTGAGTTCTACATCCATTGCTTTTTGTCCTGCATTCAGGTGCTTTGGAAAATTGGCTGACCCTCTCGTCTTTGTAGCATGCTAATTCGTCAAGGTGAAATGGAGGTTCTTCATAGAGAATTGCCAAGGAAGGTTATGGGTTCCCACTTCCAAATTTTACATGGTTGATCCTAGTGAGCATCAACTGTCCAAGATTTTGGACACACCTTCACCCGCCTCTTGTTCCTGCCTGAACAGGCTGGGAAGTAAACCTAGGATAGGTTTGCATGAAAGTGTGTGCTGGTCTTATGAGCTTCTTTTGAGTTCCTGCCCGTTCTGGGATTTTAAGAATTCTCACATTAGTCTTGGGAAACATCAGACAATTCTGCCCTTGCCAAATGTATTAAGTGGTTAAAACGCAGTATTGCAGGCCAATTCTGCTAAATGCCAGCAGTTCAATCCTGACCGGCTCAAGGTTGACTCAGACTTACTTTCTTCTGAGGTCGGTAAAATGAAGACCCAGATTGTTGAGGTTTGCAAGAGGCTGACTCTGTAAACTACTTAGAGAGGGCTGGAAAGCAATATAAAGCAGTATATAAGTCTAAGTGCTATTGCTATTGCTTTGTAGAGCATGCCGTGTCTCTGTTTGTTCTCCATTATGTTTCAGCTGGACCATGAAACATTAATTTTTTTTAGATTGCTTTTTATCTCATCTTTATTGTTTTTATAAATAACTCAAGGCATCAAAACATGCCTCATATTTCTTCCTCTTCTTATTTTCCCTACAACAACAACCCTGTGAGGTTGATCAGGCTGAGAGAGAGAATGGCTGGCCCAAAATCACCCAGTTGATTTTCATGCCTAAAGCAGGACTAGAACTCACCGTCTCCAGGGGATTGCCCCCAAAATCACGGAGCTGCTTTTCATGCATAAGGCAACCCTAGAACTCCCAGTTTCCGGTGCCTTAATTATTAGACCAAACTGGCTCTCAGCTGATCAGAGGCAGGATTTTTCAAGCAGGCAGCTTGTCACTGAATCTGTCCCGAGGGCCAAATCCAAATCCTTTTTATAATTTAATTAATTGTATAAATTATTCCATTTGCTCTTAATCCTTTCTTCCCAGAAGTACTCTGATTTTGAAATGTGAGATGGGGAGAAATACGAGGCAGGTTGCAGAAAGGTTCTAATATGTGGACTACTGACAATCAAAACTTGCTGGGTTTCTGCTGTCAGAGCAACCAGGGAAGCTGGGCTCCCTATTTCCTCCCTTCTCCATTTCAGAATCAGAATAGAACTGGAAGGGACTTTGGAGGTCTTCTAGTCCAACACCTTGCTTAGGCAGGAAACCCTATGCCATTTCAGACAAGAGGTTGTCCAGTCTCTTCTTAAAAACCTCCAGTGTTGGAGCATTCGCAACTTCTGGAGGCAAGTCAATCCACTGATTAATATTCTCACCTCCAGGAAGTTTCCCCTTAATTCCAGGCTGCTTTTCTCTTTGATTAGTTTCCATCCATTGTTTCTTGTCCTGCCTTCTGGGGCTTTGGAAAATAAGTCAGCATTGTTTTCCAAAATAGGTTGACCTTATTTATTTTATCCTAAAACAGAATGGAATTAGAATTAAAGTAGAAGAGAACAGAATATAGAATAGAAAATAGAATAGAAAATAGAATAGGAAATAGAATAGGAAATAGAATAGAATAGAAAATAGAATAGAGAATAGAATAGAATAGGAGAATAGAATAGAATAGAATAGAAAATAGAATAGAATAGAATAGAAAATAGAATAGAAAAGAAAAAATAGAATAGCATAGGAAATAGAATAGAATAGAAAATAGAATAGAGAATAGAATAGGAAATAGAACAGAAAATACAGAATAGAATAAAATAGAATAGAAAAGAAAAAATAGGATAGAACAGAAAATAGAACAGAATAGAAAATAGAATCAAAAATAGAATAGAATCGCAAATAGAATAGAATACAAAATAGAATAGAAAATAGAATAGGAAATAAAATAGAATAGAAAATAGAATAGAAAATAGAATAGGAGAATAGAATAGAAAATAGAATAGAATAGAATAGAAAAAATAGAATAGAACAGAATAGGAAATAGAATAGAGAATAGAATAGGAGAACAGAATAGGAAATAGAACAGAAAATACAGAATAGACTAAAATAGAAAAGAAAAGAAAAAAATAGGATAGAATCGAAAATAGAATAGAATAGAAAATAGAATTGAAAATAGAATAGAATAGGGAATAGAATAGAAAGGAGAATTGAAACTTTATTGTCACTTTAATGTACCCTAATCATCATACATTAAAATGAAATTTGTTACATTCAGCTTTCAAAGGATAACCATTATTCATAACCCCCTCCACATGCACACACATGACACAGAGAATAGCCTTCCTTTTTCCTTTCAGTCATTTGGGGTGTCCACTCGCAGCCATTCTGGGCTCATTGTGAATTATGGGGTCAAATAGGTCTGGGGGGCGGGGGGGGGGGTGGGACTTGGGAGGTGGGCAAAGCTGCAGAAGAGTATTTTAGAACATGCCGATGCCAACTATGCCGGAGGGGTTACCGGTGTCAGAATGGGCTGCACTTCTTAGCTTCAGTTTGCATTCACCTTTCCGCTTAATATTTCAAATCCTGCACTTTAGTGCTGCTTTCCAAACCTTCATTCCATCTGTCTCACAGCAATGGCCGCCGCCTGTTTGTCTCAATTGCAAAGCAACACTCTCAATCCCGTTCCCCCCCCTCCCCCAAACTCTAAAATGTACAAACAAGTTGGCAAGTCAGTTGCGGGTGCCGGAACACACAAAAATGTGCTTGATCTTTCTGGATCAGAAAGGAATGTCTACAGGCTGTCCTTGATTTATGACCAAATTGAGCCCAGCATTGATGTTGCTTAAACAAGACATTTGTCAAGTCAGTTTCTCCCCCTCGGATGACTTTTCTTGCCCCCCCCCCGGTTGTTAAGTAAATCGCCACGATTATTAAATTGGGGTAACTGAGCTGTGAAGTGACTCTGGCTTCCCCATTGACTTTGCTTCTCAGAAGGTCCCAAAAGGGGAAATCATAGGAACCCAGGATGTTGCAACCATCGTAAATTTGAACCAGTTGTCAAGCATCATGACCTACAAGGTCCCTTCCAACTCTGGTTAAATCTGTTCATCTGAATTTTGATCACACGACTGTGGGCCTGTTGCAATCGTCTCAAGTGTGGAAAATGGTCATAAGTGTTGTAGTTCGCCGGGAGCCTGTGCAGATGGCAGCGGAATCAGACAGTGGGGAAGAAAGGGGATCAGTCCTGGAGTCTGGAGAGGACTTGGACGAGGGTCCTGTGTCCAATGCAGAGATGGGGCCAGGACCATCTGGGAGTGGGGTGCTGACTCCGGAGCCTCCAGAGTCTGGCAGCAGCGAGGCTGAGGAACAAGGGGAGCCTGTTCCCAGTGCGTGTATGCACAGAGCTGCTAGAAGGCAAGAGCAGCTGAGACAAAAGGGGCGGCTCGGGAGTAAGGCTGAGAGGTGATGGTCCCTCCCATAAGGTATAAAGGACAGGAAAAGGTGAAGAAATCTTTGCAGGAAGCAAAGTTGTTCATTCAGTTCAGTTTGGTTGGTGTTTTTTTCTAGTTCACTTGATACTTCTGTTATTGGCAGCACTTCACAGAACAGAAAGGTAGATGCTTATCTTGAGGGACTGTTTAAGATTCATTACTGGCTGGGAATGAAAATAATTCCCATCGTCACAATAAAACAAGACTTGTTTTTAAAATAAGCATGTGCATAATTATGGTCTTGGAAGCCTTGGTCAGAACAATAAGTGTCTTTTTTCAGTGGCGTAATGCCGAGTAGTCACTAAGTGAACAGTTCTAAGCCAAGAGCTACCTGTATATGTTGCCTTGACAAAAAAAAAACCATTCTATTTCTATTTCTAAAACATGAGAGGAACATGATTAAAAAAGATGGGTTTGCCATAATATAATGTGATATAATGTGAGCTGAAGGACCTTTGTGGAGTTGATACTTTGTGTGCCCTTCTTTCTTTCTTTTTTTTTCTCCTTCTCCCCCTTGTCTTTCCTTCTCTTTTTCTTTCTTCTGTCCTCTCTCTCTCTCTCTCTCTCTCTGTTTCTGTTCTCTTTTCTCCTCTTACCTTTCTTTCCTAGTTCAACAGCATCTTTTCTCCTGCCTCCTCCATTGCAGCCATATTGGGAGCATATCCCAAAGTTCTTCTCTTTCTTCTTACAGGCTTTCTTCATCCATTTAATGGATGATTTGTTTTCTGCTGTCCTCTCCTGGTTCAAACTGGCCAGCCCTTGGACTCTGGAGGAGAGGCTATTTCCTGTCCAAAGTTGTGGGACTGGTTATTTTTCCCCCCAAGGGCTGAGCAAAAAATAATGTTTTACAAATCCTCCCTCTATTTCGAAATGGTGAAAGTGGGGGATGTGAAGGAATAAGTATAGTTCCTTGGCAAACTAGGCTCAACTGTATGTTAGCATCTCCAAGGAGATGTTTGAAGAAGGTGAATAAAAGGATGGCACTTCTTTCCCAGCTGTCTTGACTTTTTTAACCATATATCCTCTGATTCCTCAACAGCTATTCAAATGTCTGGAGATCTGTAGGCTTCCCAGCAATTGGGTTCGGTCGATAGTCCTCATAAACTTGCTTTCTGTGAATTTCCATTCCTCATTCCCCCATAATTTTATCGATGATGGCTGGTTGCACAGTCGGCCAGATGTTTAGACTGGGTCTGACATTTTTATCTATCTATCAAGACTTTCCCAAGGATCTGGGATAGGGAGATGTTGTTGCTTGTTAGTATTCAAGGTCTTGTTGCAGAATGTAAGTAAGCTACTCCAAATAAAACTGCCTTTTGCAATTGACTGGTGCTGAGTTTGTCAATACTAAAGATGGTCTTTTCTTCTTCTTCTTCTTCTTCTTCTTCTTCTTCTTCTTCTTCTTCTTCTCCTTCTCCTTCTCCTCCTCCTCCTCCTCCTCCTCCTCCTCTTGCTTGCAAAAAAGTGAGCAGCAGGATTAACATCATCTCCTCCTTCTCCTTTTCCTCCTTCTCCTTTTCCTTCTCCTCCTTCTCCTCCTTCTCCTCCTCTCAAAAAAGTAGGCAGGATTATGGTTAGTTGAGTGCACGCTGTTGACAGTACTTAGCTAGGCTGATTAACTGTCCCTTGCAACGGTTTCTTGCTGTCTTGTACTTCTCTTGAAACTGAAACTGCTGATTAGCATTTGAAGCTGAGCAGCAAAATGAACCCGCTTTTCTTCCAACAGCATCTTCTAGTTCAACATACAGCTTGGCTCGCTTTCTGAGCTACCTGTAGCAGATTTATATGAGCTAATTAGCAGGGTCTGCTGAGAAATTAGAGACCTCTTACTTGCCTGCTGATTCAATTTTAGGATTTGCTTTTCAGTTTTGCCAAGCTTCTTCGTCTAAATATCTGCTAAGCTTGGGATGGTACTCCATTTTTTAAAAATGAGTCTTCTATTATTGTAACTTGAGTCTTTGTTCTGAGATGCAGTAAGAGGAAGGCATGGAGATATGGACCTTGAAGAGGTCTTTCCCTGGATGAAGCTTTGATTGAAGCAAAGTGGAGCCCTCTACCCCATGTTTTAGATTCTTTACTGCAATTGGCAGTCTTTAAAAAGCTCAGCAAAGTCAGTTCTGGATAGGGGACCATGAGGACATCCAGGGTTATAGACTAAAAGAGAACTTGGAGTGGGTGATGGGAATAATGTTTGTCATAACAGCAACCCCTTCTGTATCCGTGCAAGAAAATGTCACAGGCCTGTCATTGAAGTCCCCAGAAACTGAGCTTGTTTTGAGCAGGATTTTTATTTGGGAATTCACAAGCGGACATTCAAAATATTAATCTTTTAGAGCAATGGATGAAACATTCTGATGGTTTAGGGACAGAGAAGGATGGTGCAGTTCAGCTCCTCCTGCCCCTCCTGCCTCTCCCAACTGCTGGAAACTTAACAACATGAAAATATGTGCAACAGATTGCAAGCTACTCCTGCTGGCTTAAAATGATTTTTGGACTTTTTTTTTTTTTTTTAAACAAGAGACACTTAAGAGTCCTGGAAAAGTTGGCTTAAAAGAGATCTCTCTTTCTACTGTCTGGGAATTTCTTTTTAAAAAGTGCCACAGACATAAATACGGATATACTTCCTTGCTTCCTGCTCATCTAGGACCCAGAACCAGCCTGCATTTTAGGGGTGAGTCATTGGCCATATCAGCAAACAATGAAACAATACTGACTAAGAAGCAGAAAACATCAAATCCCTGATAAAAAGGAAAGAGACAAATTCACATCAGTTTAATTCACAGAATAGTTACCATCCTGCAATTCTGTTCAAAATATTCCATCCTCTTTTGGATTGTTTTTGATCTAAAAGGCAGATTTCTTGATAATATGCTGGCTTGTTCCCACACCACAAAAAAAACAACAAACGGGAGTGTTTCTTTTAGATGTCTCAATAATGCTTACATTTTAGAAAAGGACACCAGCAAATCTTGAGCAAGTAAACCAGATCTTGCAGATTTGCATTCTTTAAGTTTAAAAGAGCTAGTTGTCCACTTACAACTACTACTGGGACCAGAATTTCTGTTACTAAGCGAGTTTCACCTGATTTTATGACCATTTTGCCCTGATTGTTAAGTGAATCATATGGTTGTTAAGCAAATCCGGCTTGCACAAGTGACTTTGCTTGTTGGAACCCAGGTGGAAAGATCACAAATGGTGATCATGTCACACACACATACACACACACACACACACACCGCCACCACTACCACCACCAGGACATTTGCAACCATTGTAAATACATGCTGGTTTTGATCATGACCAAATTTGGATCATGTGGCCATAGGGATGATGTAATGGTCACAAGTTTGATCTAGTGGCTAGGGTGCCAGGCTAGAAAGTCAGAGACTGGGAGTTCTAGTCCCACCTTAGGCCTGAAAGCCATCTGGGTGACTTTGGACCAATCACCAGGAGACTGGGACATCTAGTTCTATCTTAGACATGAAATCTGGTTGGGTGATTTTGAGCCAAGCCTTCTCTCTCATCCCAACCTACCTCACAGGGTTGTTGTTGTGAGGAAAATAAGAGGAGAAAGGTGTGTTGGATATGTTTGAGTTAAAATCATAAAGATGGGATACAAATAAAGTGTGAAGACCAGTCATAAATCACTTTTTTTGGTGCTATTGTAACATCAAATAGTTGCTAAAGGTTGTAAGTCAAAGACTACAAAAAGCTGCTCATAGTTGATGAAGTTTGAATATTAGTACATCCTTGTGAGCAAGACCTAAGCTGCATTCCATCTCTTCTGGGTCTCCTCCCGCCCTGCCTTGCCCAATTTTTTAAGTTAGACAATTGGATCGGTGTACAGGTTCAACTTGGCAATTGGGCAACGATTCCAGCTAAATCTCTTTCAAGTTTGCGAACGTCTAAGCTTGCTCTGCGAGCTCTCTGGCTCCTTTATTACATTCTTGGTGGGTGTTCGGGCCAAATGTAATTTTTTTATTTTTTTTTTAAAGACCTTTGCATTTCAGACAGAGGCGAAATTTGCTGGGATCAGCCTACGACTAGGATCCACCAGTTTTGTGTTTTAAAAAAGGACACATTCCCGGGCATTTAAAAGAGTTAGAAGTCCAGTGTTTTCCATCAAGCTCTCTCCCTCAATTCCCGACATGGGTGACAGATAGCTTCTTTGGAGAAAACAGATGGCATCCTTCCAAGTTTGGGATGGAGCAAAGCAGGAACAACAGAAGCTGTGCTAAACACGAACCCACACACACAGCCTCCCCATGTGGGATTCGGAGCAGGGATAATAAAGCTCTTTGCATAGCTGGGGCCCTTTCCGAGAACACGTGAGGCAGCCAAACAATGCGGCAGGAATGTGTGAAGGGGTTTAGGATAACTAGGGCTGGGATTAAAGTCTTGCAAAGCAGTGAGCTGGGTGCTATTAAGCACAGCAAAAGGATTATGGCTGGTGCATTGCAGAACAGCTTTCTTCCCTGCCCTTCCTCTTCAGGTTTGTTACGAGGCGGCTCGCTCTGCATACTAGTTGAATTCTGGCACTCAATCCTGGTCTACAACGAAGGGGCAGGGCCATTTGCTCTTTGATCTGTTTTATGAAAAGAAGGACTAGGGAGGAAAAAGGGTTCCACCGGAAGGCATGGTTATAAAAAAAAAAATAGATTGTATAGAGATGGACAGGCTAACAATGAAAATAAAAGACAAAGACGATTCAATTTATTATAGGGCCTGGGATGCCTGGTATGAGTGGTTTAGAAACAAAAAGAAAATAAAATGGCAATTAGGAAAAGAATGAGGGAATATGTAAATATATAACTATACCATGGAGAAGGTTGAGATGTAAGGATAAAAGATATATAGTAAGAGTAAGACGTAATGGTAAAGGAATAAGTAAGTACAGGTACTGAAAAATGTGAGGAAATGCAAAAGATGTCTTGAAATTGATAGCAATGTATAAAGTTTTATATTTATGCTTTTAACATGTGGAAACTTAATAAAATTTATTTTAAAAAAGAAAGAAAAAAAAGAAGGACTAGGGGAGACATGATAGCAGTGTTCTAATATTGCACTGGCTGACACAAAGAGGGAATCATTATATTCTAGCCTGCAATGCTGTGTTTTAACCGCTGGACTACCACGGCTCTTCTAAGCAACCCTGAATTCATTTGGCAAGGGCAGAATTGTCTGATATTTTACAAAACTAATGTGAGAATCCTGAAAGTCCAAGAATGGGCAGGAACTCAAAAGAAGTTGATAAGACCAGCATGCACTTTCATGCATACCTATCCTAGGTTTACTTCCCAGCCTGTTCAGGTAGGAAGAAGAGGTGGGTGAAGGTGTGTCCAAAGTCTTGGACAGTTGATGCTCACCAGAATCAACCATGTAAAATTTGGAAGTGGGAACCCATAACCTTCCTTGGCAATTCTCTATGAAGAACCTCCATTTCACCTTGGCGAATTAGCATCCTACAAAGACGAGAGGGTCAGCCTATTTTCCAAAGCACCTGAAGGCAAGAAGCAATGGATGGAAATTAATCAAGGAGAAAAGCAACTTAGAACAAAGGAGGACTTTTCTGACAGTTGGAACAATTAATCAGTGGAACAGCTTCCCTCTAGAAGTTGTAAATGCTCCAACGCTGGACGTTTTTAAGAAGAGATTGGACAACCATTTGTCTGAAATAATGTAAGGTTTCCTGCCGAAGCAGGAGGTTGGACTGGAAGACCTCCAAGGTTCCTTCCAACTCTGTTATTCTATTTTAACTGTGGGGTCCTTGGTGCTCT
>BLBF01000067.1:4389284-4402770 GCA_015471245.1 Laticauda colubrina
CTCCTAGCCATGCATTAGCAGGTGATCTATTTCTCCACCAGGCCCCCTTTCCAAACATTTGCAAGTCTTTAGCCTGAACTTCTCTAGTCCACCTTCACCAATTCCAGCCTCCTCATACCTCCTGAGCATCTCCCTCTCTTCCTCCCACCAGCCCTGGGGAACCGACTCTGTTTTCAACACTTTCTTTGCTTTGCCCCTTCAGAGAGAAGCTGTTTTCGAGGGGGGCTCCAGAAGACCCTGCGGCAGGATGGGCTCTGTAGCCGGTGTATGCCTGCTCCTGCTCCTCTGTAGGCTGGACTTCTCCCACGGCATTAACCCCTTTGCCGTGCAGCAGATCCCACCAGATCCTTGCTATGACGAAAAAGGGGCCCCTCGCCGTTGTATCCCAGAGTTCGTCAATGCAGCCTTTGGCAAGGACGTCCATGCCTCCAGCACATGCGGGAAGCCGCCTACCCGCCACTGTGATGCGTCAGAACCCCGGAAAGCTCATCCAGCATCCTATCTCACAGACCTCAACACGGCGGCCAACATGACTTGCTGGTGCTCGGAGACTTTGCACCACTCTCCTCACAACGTCAGCCTCACCCTCTCCTTGGCAAAGAAGTTTGAGGTCATCTATGTCAGCCTCCAGTTCTGCTCACCTCGTCCGGAATCGGCCGCTGTTTTCAAGTCCATGGATTATGGCAAGAGTTGGGTCCCTTATCAATACTATTCCTCCCAATGCCGGAAGATCTACGGGAAGCCCAACAAGGCCACGGTCACCAAGCAGAACGAGCAGGAGGCCCTGTGTACAGATGGCCACACCGATCTCTACCCCTTGACTGGCGGGCTCATCGCCTTCAGCACGTTGGACGGGCGCCCGTCTGCTCAAGATTTTGACAACAGCCCTGTCCTCCAAGACTGGGTGACGGCCACCGATATCCGGGTCATTTTCAGCCGTCCTCATCTCTTCCGGGAACTCGGAGGACGGGACCACGAGGATGAGGAGGGCGGAGGAAGCTCGTCTTCCTATTATTATGCGGTGGGGGAATTCCAGGTTGGGGGGCGGTGTAAGTGCAATGGGCACGCGTCGCGCTGCGTGAAGGACAAGGAAGGCAAGCTGGTGTGCGACTGCAAACACAACACCGAAGGGCCCGAGTGCGACCGCTGCAAACCCTTCCATTACGACCGTCCCTGGCAGAGGGCCACCGCCAGGGAGGCCAACGATTGTTTAGGTAAGCGGCAGTTTCTCTCCGCCCTCTTGCTCAGCCTTCGGTTCTTCCAGTTTCATGCAGTCAGAACTAGAGGTAGGGGTGAGCTTCAAAAATGTTAAAGTTAGGCAGAATTGTCCAGAATTGTCCATTGTAATCAATCACTCCGAGACAAGTATAATCTCCAACAGATTTATTAGGAACAGCTCTGGTCCTTCTAGTCAATTTCCAAACTGAAAGTCATTTTCAGCCCGTTTCACAAAATCCACTTTCTCTCCTCCCACTTCTTACACTTCATTAATCGCATACAAAATAACCTTGAACTTTCCAACTCCTTCACCCCCCCCCCCTTGCATTCCTTATAACAATCTTGGCAGCTGAACCTCAGAGTTGACCGTTAGCAACGGGTTCTCTGCCCGGTTCCTGGGTGGGCGTGGCCACGGTGGGCATGGCCTAGTTTGCCTCCTGCACCACAGCAAGTGGGGGGGCGCTTTTGCCCTCCCCTGGTTCCTGAGGCTTTTTTCGGACCTCCAGGAGGGTGAAAACGGCCTCCCTGAACTCCGGAGGCTCTCTGGAAACCGGAAACGGGCCCATTTCCGGTCTCCCAAACTTCCAGGAGGCCCATTTTTTGCCCTTCCTAAGCCTTCACACATGCCCTGCACTTACCTGCATCCAAAATGGGCCACGTGGGAAAGGGGAGGGGTGGACAGGGCCAGCTAGGAGGGGGATTTGAGGGATTCTCCGAACTAATCTTATCTAGAATCTAGATAATAGATAACAGAATCTTATCTAGGGGCTCTCCCGAACCCCCACAAACCCCCAGCAAGCCCACCCCTGTGACCTGTGAACACAATTGAATCCAACATTTGAATCCAACCATTTCAGTGGTTTGAGTGAGACATTTGCTGAGTGAGTTTTGCCCCGTTTTGCGACCTTTTCTGGCTACGGTTGTTAAAGGAATCCCTGCAGTTGATAAGTTAGGAACTGGGGTGTGTGAAATGAATCTGGCTTCCCCATGGACTATGCTTGTCAAAAAGCCACAAAAGGGGATTGCATGAGCCCGGGAGACAGCAACAGTCATAAGTATGAACCAGTTGCCCAGTGTCTGAATTTTGATCACGTGATCATGGGGATGCTACGTAGGTTATAAGTGTGAAGAGCTGTCCTAAGTCACTTTTTTCAGTGCCATTGGAATACAATAGTCACTAAATATTATAAGTCGAGGACTACGTGTTGTTAGTTCTTCTGGAAAACAGAGATATCCACAGTGGATACAGAAAAGAATTTTATTGTGGCTACCATCTCGGTGTTGTTGTTGCTGTTGTTGTTTTATGTTCTTCTAAGCCAGGAGAATTTGACAGCTTTAAGACTTGTGGACTTCAACACCCAGAATTCCTCCTCCAGTCATGTTAGCTCAGGAATTCTGGGAGTTGAAGTCCACAAGTCTTAAACTTGCCAAGTTTGAAGACCCTTGTTCTAAGCCATTCCACTGATTAATTGTTTTCACTATTAGCAAATTTCTCCTTAATTCCAGGTTGCTTCTCTCCTTAGTTAATTTCCACCCATTGCTTCTTGTCCTGCCCTTCTGGTGCTTTGGAAAATAGATTGACCCCCTCTTCTTCTTTATGGCAGCCCCTTAAATACTGGAATACTGCTGTCATGTCACCCTGGTCCTTCTTTTCATCTAACTAGACATACCTAGAAGAAGCAAGAAAACTTTCTCCAAAAAAAGAAAGACAGTCCTTTTGAGTTAAACTCTGTTGACCTGCTTTCTCTCACTTGCAAACTTCTTGAAGTTCTTCAAGTTCCTCATCTCACTTGATCTTAATGACCAATTTACTATGAAGCAGAAGCAATGTTGGTTTGACATTCTAATGTCGCAAAATGGCCCAACAGTCTGAAGGGGAAGATGAATGGCATATTCATGAATGGAATAGGTCAATGAATAACTTCTGTTCAATTAAGCTACCCAATCCTTGCCTGTTGTCATCACCTTTGATCTCAGTGAACCATCTGGACAAATGAACTGGTTCAACTGGAAACATAATACAGGTTGGATCTAATGTAACCCCAATTCACAAGTAAAAGAACAGATAGATATCAACCCAGATCTAGGGGCTATATGCCCACAGCATGCTGAACTCAGTTATTCAGTTAACCCTTTCAATCCTAAACTAATGAAACAGGCTGTGCTCCATCCACCTACATATATATGCTAACCATGATCAACCTTAATCTAAAGATTGGATGTCATATGGACTCTTGATTACATCTTTCCTTGAACTGGGTTACAACTGTGAATGTCTGTGGAGATTCTCAGTCATCCAGGGCATGCTTTTTTCAAGAGACAACTGGACTTCCCTGTTTTACTTTACTTTGAAAATGTTTCGCTTCTGCTCCAAGAAGCTTCTTCAGCTCTGATGGGATGGTAGGGAAGGGAAGGATTGATACTCCTTGCAGGCACCTAGTCATTTGCATCCTTTTGGAGGGTCATTGAGGCTACTTGGAAGTTTATCTGTGTCCTCAGAGTCACCTGAGTAGCACTCCTGGTTCCTGTAGTCTGCAATTTTTTCCTCTGGAAATCCATTCTTACCCCCACATCATTCAAAGGGTGTTCATCCCAAATCGCATAGCTAAATGTCTGTAGAGATCCAGGTCATGGTTGTCCCAAAGGTGCTTTTTTTTTCAGGAGACAACTGGACTTTCTTGTTTTTTTCTTTCAAAGACGTTTCACTTCTCCTCCAAGAAGCTTCTTCAGCTCTGACTGGATGGTGGGGAAGGGAAGGATTTATATTCCTTGCAGACAGCTGGTCGTTTGCATCTTTCCATTGCAACACAGCCCTCCATTGCTTCCTTCTATGACAAGGGTCTTCAAACTTGGCAAGTTTAAGACTTGTGGACTTCAACTCCCAGAATTCCTGAGCTAACATGACTGGAGGAGGAATTCTGGGAGTTGAAGTCCACAAGTCTTAAACCTGTCAAGTTTGAAGACCCTTGTTCTGTGTCACTACCCAGCCAAGCTCATATCTTGGGGAGATACCTCTTGAGACTCCTTTGTGGGGATTTGTGAGGAGGAGGTAGATGGGGAGCCCACCTTTTGGCAGATGGAGTGAAATAGGGATGTCAGCCAAGGTTTGGGGAGAAGGGAAGGAGGGAGGGAGGGAGGCAGTGACTCTTTCGGACATCCCCAAGGAGAACAGCTCCACAAAGGCAGCTAAGCTGAGGCGGGTAGCCTGCCGTGTGAAACTTTCTCCTCTCAGCCCCATCTCCTCCTTTCCCCCTTTGCTTTTCAGGTCTTTGTGCTGCTGCTGTGTGTGAAAGGGCTCCTAAATCACACACCTCCAAAGAGGCTTAGTGGCTGAAAGCCGGATTAGCTGCCCAAGCATTCCCCTCTGTGTCTTTCAAATGGGACATCTCTCTGGCCAGCAGGAAGAGGCCCAGTAATTAGGAGCAATTAAAAGGTGCCTCCCCCTTTCCTGTCCCATGGCAGGGGAGGTTTGCTGCCTGTAGCCAGGCCCATGCATCAGGCAGGGTCTACAGAGCCAGAACAAGAGACTTCAGAAGGCCCACTTAAAGTTGGTAGCCTCTGCTGGCAAGAGGAAGGTGGGTCAAAAGGTGCTCGGCTTAGAGTAGAGTAGAGTAGAGTAAAGTAGAGTAAAGTAGAATAGAATAGAATTCCAATTAGAATAGAAATAGGAATTTAGAATAGAAATAGAATAGGGAATGGGAATGGGAAAGAGGAGAGGAGAGGAGAATAGGAAAAGGAATAGAATTCCAATTAGAATAGAACTAGGAACCTGCTGAATATCACCTCTGCTTCCAACCCTGGTTATTCTCTATTCTGCCCATGATTTTGTCAACTTTCAAAGCTGGGAGCTTGCAGAGGCAAAACAGGGCTGCCTTTTGGCATTTTTCTCACTGTAGCAAAGCAAGCGTGGCTGGGTGACCTCCATGAACTCCAGAGGAAGGAGATCGTGACCTTAAGTTTGAGAACCCTCCATTAGCTCTTTCCTCAGGCCATTGATTCGGGGAATGAAGTGCCCATGGAGAAAAATACAAAGGAAATGTTAGAAGTACTGAGGCTGGTTAATTCCAAACCAGGGGTTACATTCTCACTGTTTGGTTAAGATTAAAGTTTGGTTAGATTGGATTGGATTAGGGGTTTTGAGGTGGAGGGGTGCTTTCAAGTCGGTCTTGACTGCTGGTAACCCTGCCACCCTGCAGTTCTCTTGGCAAGATTTTAGAAGTGTTTTGCCATTGCTTGCTTCCCAGGGTTGAAAAAGAAGGACTGGCCCAAAGTCACCCAGTTGGTTCTGGACCAAAGCTAGGACTAGTACTCACAGTCTCTGGGGCACTGCACCAAACAGGCTGATTAGGTTAGTCTTGGAGAGTTTTAATCTCGATAAATTCATTCTCTCTCTCTCCCTCTCTCTCTCTCTCTCTCTCTGTGCGTGTGTGCGTGTGTGCATGCTGGATGTTGTGTGTTCTGCCAACTTAGTCCATGGGTCAATTTATTATATGCTAAAACAAATATTTTATTAGTTTTATCAAAATACTAGCTCTATACCTGTGGTTCGCTATGAAACACCTGGTCAGGCTTAGTTTTTGGGGAGGAAAATAAGGGGGTGGGGGGAATTTTGCCTCTGCCTACTGGCATCCGTTGGTATTCATCTGGCTAGTGTCCTGTCAGTGTGTGAAAAAGTTGAGGGCTGTTTGGAAACTGAAGCAGTATTTGCTGTGTGAGGAAGAAGGAGACAGCAAGGAGCCTGGGTGTTGCTTAGCTTAACTATTCTGAACTAAAGCAGCTTGGTGCTGTGAAACTGAAACTGAAACTCCTCTGCTTGTGTTTTGCATTTGGAAGGGATTTCTTTTCAGGTGAGAAGAGGGAGTAGAACTCCCTAGCATCAGAGTGTGCTAATCATAATAATATATGAAGTAAAGAGGAACATACATGCTGAATTTAAAGTTTGTAGGCTTTACAGTTCTGGAGATTTTGTGATGATGCGTGAGTGGTATTTTGCTTTTATATATTTAGATCAATAAATAAAACACAGAAATACAAAGAAAAATGAAGGTGATGGAAAATTAGGGGAGGGAAAAGGGAAGAGAAAAAAAAGTGTAAGTGAAAGGGGAAAAGAAAAAGAAAAGCACTGACTTTCAACTCCTTTTGGTGTAGTCAAATAAAGTAGTAACATAAAACCTCAACTTTTTACTTTTATGTAATCATATATAGCCATTTCTCTAATTACAAACTTATCAAGTCAGCAAAAGCCAAAATCAATGTTTCATTTTTTTTTCCACCTCAAGCCTGAAGTCTAAAAGTGGTTTCAAAGTAGAAACAAAATTGTTTTTTTTTTTAATTGAAACAGTCAATTTAACCACCTCTGCTAACTCCATCAACTTTTGCAGCCTTTCGTCCATTGTGGGAATCAAAGTATCTTTCCATTTTTGTGCACAGAGTGTTATTGCTGCTGTCAGCATGTATATAACATCAAAGTTTCATTTTTTTTCTCCTCCAAGTTCTTTACCTATTAAACCTAAAAGAAAAGTTTCTGGTTTTATCTTTATATTCACTTTAAATGGGTCTATTTTTGCAATGTCTTCTTAGAATGGCTTTTTCCCCACCCCCTTTCTGTTCAATTGCATCTGATTTTCAGAGATAAATCTGAACAAATCCCTGCAGTTTTCCTGGCAAGGTTTTCAGAAATGATTTGTCATTGTCTCCTTCCCAGGGCTGAGACGAAGTGACTGGTTGAAAGGTCACCCTGCCTGCTGGCTTTGTGCCTAAGCTGGGACTAGAACTCACAATCTCCCAGCGATTAGCCTGGTGTCTTGACCACCAAGCCATGTCTCCAATTCCCAAATGAGACCAAAACATATGCAGAAATCGGATATGGCTACCCTGGAGAAAAGAAGGACTAGGGGTGACATGATAGCATATTTAAGGGGCTGCCATAAAGAAGGGGGTTCAACCTATTTTCCAAAGCACCAGAAGGGCAGGACAAGAAAAAATGGATGGAAACTGATCAATGAGAGAAGCAACCTGGAATGAAGGAGAAACTTCCTACCAGTGAGAACAATTAAGCATTGGAACAGAAGTTACCTTCAGAAATGGTGGGTATTCCATCACTGGGGGTTTTTAAGGAGAGACTGGATAGCCACTTGTCTGGAATGGTATATATTCTGTCCTCTATAATTATTGACTGAATGTATAAAGGCAGATAGATAAGTCCACAAAGCATCCATACAAAGTCTTTTTATTGGTTCATCAGGCATCCTCAATATAACTTACAGCTACATCGAGATTCATCTCAATGTCCAACTCTTTGCATAGCTGACTTTCTGGTGTAAAAGGATGGTAATCTTTCATCCCCAAAATGAAGGAACAAGGGGTTGAGGCAGCAGCATATTGCTGGGTTCCAGGCAAAAGTGGAGAAACCTCCACCAACCCACTAAGGTTCAATTCAGTGACCAATCAGGATTACAGATGTGGCCACATGACGACTACATTTCCCAGGATACCTTAACTGCATTTACCATGATGCATTCCCTTAAGGGGACAGTTCCCAATTCCTAACTAACTATCCCACTTCCCATTAACTATAAACTGTCTGGACAGCACAGTATAGGGTCTCCTGTTTGAGCAAGGGGCTGGACTAGATAACCTCCAAGATCCCTTCCAGTTCTATTCTGATTGAAAATGGCCAATTCAGTAAGCAGGTTACACTTACATACCTGTAACCACACTCTCCATCTGACTATGTTCTCCTGTGCCTCTCAAAAGCAAAAAACAACCCAGGGCATCCATCTCTGACCTGGACTGCTCCCATCTTTTCCTCTGAATTTCATTCTGAACTGAATTTACATTAAACAAAAATAACTACCTTCCAAATATTTTTGCTAAAGAACAAATCCAACAGATTCGAAGTAGCAGGTGTGGCACCTATTATGTAACTTGTCATGATATGTTGACTAATGACTTCATAGCGTGGCATTTTCTTTGGCTGAGTGCATTGCCTCACATTCTCTTTTTAAAAAATGATTTATCTATTTTTTATCTTGCCGTTATTATTTTTTACAAATAACTCCAGGCAGTGAGCATACTTAATACTCCTTCCTCCTCCTTTTTTCCCATGATGACAACTCCATGATTTGGGTTGGGCTGAGAGGGAGTGATTGTCCCAAAGTCACCCCGCTGGCTTTAATGGCTAAGGCAGGACTAGAATTCACTATCTCCTGGTGACTCTCCCAAAGTCACCCAGTTGATTTTCATGGCTAAGGCAGGACTAGAACTCACCATCTCCTGGTGATTGGCCCAAAGTCACCCAGCCAGCTTTCATGGCTAAGGTGGGACTCACAGTCTCCTGCCTAGTGCCTTATCCACTAGATCAAACTGCCTCCTTTTGCACAATCCATCTCAAATTCAGCATTTTATATTCATACAAAATTTAAGGGAATCTGTTCAGAAGAGAATGCATTTCTTTTCCATGATTTTCCTGCAGACAGCAGCTACTGTTACTTCTATCTGTAGAGGCATGTGAGAATTTAGGCATCTGTATAAATCAGGGTAAATGAAATGAGGTGCAGAGTATGGGTCTCCTAACTGGGATTCTCTGTGTGAAAACTCTCACCCTTTCTGTTGTATCTTTGTCACACAGAGCCTTTTTTGTTTTATGCCTGAATTAGAATAATTGTATGAGGGACATTGCAAAAGATGGAGAGATGCTAGTTCTACTTCTTGTTTTCTTATTTCATTGGGTCCTCCAAGGGAACTCCCTGACTCATGATAGGGCAGTGAAGGGAAACTCAGAGACAAATCACAGCTTCTTTCTCTTTTGAGTAAGGAGACCAGATCTGGTTTTCTGGCTGCTGAGAGTTGACAAAGATTTAGGATTTCTGCTGCTTGAGTGAAACTTCTGGAAGGGGGGGAAACCAAGAGAATCCCTTGAAGTTAGCTTGCCTTACTGTCATTAGAATGAGAATTTTCTATTTTATTAAAGAGTGGTGGAAGGGGACATGAATTGTAAAAATAGCAACAATCATAAAATCTTAGTGTACCTTGAAAACATTCAGTTTGCATACTATCAAACTGTGCATTTGACGTTATTACGGTTGGTCCTACAGCCAGCCAGATGTTTAGATTGGATTTTGCATTTTTATCCACCTATCCAAGCCTTCCCACAGACCTGGGATAGGCAGGTGTGGTTGTTTGATGGTCTTAAAGGTATCCTCACAGGAAGCTGATATTGACAAGAGGAGATACCTTTTCAGCTTGGCTGGCCAAGGGCACTAGACAGAGATGGAAATGGCTGGGCAAAACCCAAGCAAACAAAGTTATTCTGTAGTAAAGGCTTAATTGTCCCATCCTCTGTGGCTAAAGAGAAGCCAAGTGGTGTTAATGCTGTGTTGGGGCCAATGGAGACCTTCTTTCAGATGCTAAAATGTTCATTTATCTGAATGATGAAAGCAACATTGTCAAGTTGCATCACAAGAGGCTGCCTTAAGGTATGCATGGGGGTTGTGAAGACTGTGGAATGATAAAGCAAGATTGCTTTCATCAGCCTGGCTCTTCTTACCTCCTCCTATGGATGTTCCTGGATGACATGGGTAGGATATTCCAAAGGCAGATAGCCCACCCCTTCCCACCCATTGCTTGGAGCCTTGTTAAAAAGGATTGAGTCATGTCAGGATTGCATAGAACATAGAAAAATAGATTTGGAAGGGACATTGGAGGTCCATTGGTTGGACTAGATGACCCTCAAGGTCCCTTTCAACTCTGTTAATCTGTTAAACCCCCTGTTCAAGGAGGAGACCCAAGGCCATTCCAGGCAAATGGAATTTGGAACAAATGGAACTTTTCTTCAAAACCTCCAGTGATGGAGCACCTACAACTTCTGTTGCATTGATTTATTTAACTGTCAGGAAATTTATCCTTGATTCTAGGTTGGATCTCTCTTTACTAAGTTTCCATCCACTATTTCTTGTCCTGTCCTCAGATGCTTTGGAGAATAAGTTGACAACCCCCTTCCCCTTCACTGAGACTGGAGACTTTCTGAAATACTGAAAGACAGCTATCATGTCTAATCCTTCTCTTTGTTTGGGCTAGACATAACTCCCCAAATCATGCACTATATGGTTTAGTCTTATTGAAAGAAATATCCTTCTGGGTCCCGTTCCAAGTGGGGAAAAAGACACTGGAAACATGGAGGCTGTTTGGAAGGTTTAATGGTGGACAGGACCACATGGCTTGGAGCTCCAAAGAAGGAAGGATGATCACATGCTTCAAGGTGAAGGAAGAGTTCAAGAAGGGACTGAAACGCTGAGAGTGCCTGGGTTTTATAACCTTTGTTGGGATTTGAATTGGAGCTTGTATTCTGATTGGTTGTAAGTCTCCTATGGAGCCATGCAGGGGCAACTCTGTAGGCTGTCCTGAGTTCCAGGCTTGGTTGAGCCTGGCTGGGTGATGATGCACTGAAAGGGCTTTTAAGCAATTGCTATAGCTTTACCTGGAGATCTCTGTTATGCAGAGTATTCTGGCCCAGGCCTTAATGGCCCACCCATTAACAAAGGTGGCGGGGTGAGCTTCTGCTTCTGAGGTGAGTTTTTGCTCCTGAGTTTCTGCTTCTCTTTTTAGGGGAAATATTCTGCCTTTTTAATATTACCGAGGATATTTCAATTTTCCAGGAGAGGGGTGGGTGCTAACTTCCGACAGTCTCCAGATCCTTTATTATCTTTGTTGCTCTTCTCTGCACACTTTCCGGGGTCTCAACATCTTTTTTCTATCATGGTGCACAGAATTGGACAAGATATTCCAAGTGTGGTCTCACTAGTGTGCTATGAAGCGGTATGATCTCTTCTCATGAGAGCCTGTCTCTTTGGAATGGAGTCTCTGAAGAAGGCATCCCCAGGGCTTGCTTCCCAATTGGAGCTGTCCATTTGTGGAATCTTCTTCCCAAGGTGTCCCTGAATCCATCCCTTCTCAAGAAGAAAGTCAACTAATGATGCTGTGATGTCCCCTTCTTTGAAGGCTAAAAAGCAGGGAAGGTTGCCTGACAGTACAACTCCAGTTCATTTTGCATCGTGTTGCGGGTGAGAGAGGGACCAGGCAGAATTTCATTGGTTGGTTGGGTCAATGGCTGAACTTGTTCTTGCAGTGCCACCTTCTGGCCACCTACTTGACACCACTTTGCAGATGACCAGAGCACGGCTCCGACTTCTGCCAAGTGACCTCCGAGTAACACAGACATAAAGGTCTCATTGGCCAGGGTTCTCCTTGAACTGATTTGCTTTCAGGTCTAGATTGGACCGTCATGTCTTTGTCTTGGTTAATTCCTTTCAAACTCCAGGCTCGGCTCTGGATTTCTCCTGGAGAAACGTTCCCAGCTGGCTTCAACCTACCTCATGTCTTCTTCTAAGACAGGGGTGTTCAAACTTGACAGACTTGTGGACTTCAACTCCCAGAATTCCTCCTCCAGTCATGTTAGCTCAGGAATTCTGGGAGTTGAAGTCCACAAACTTGCCAAATTTGAAGATCCTTGTTCTAGGAAGGGAATGCTCTGAGTTCCCATCCCAGATAAATTACAGGAATGCAAATCCTTGATGATCCTCCTTCTTGATGTCCTCGCCCATTCCCTCAGCCTTCTGAAGTATGGAGTATCCTAACCATTACGTCTTTTTTTTTAATACTATAAGAAATCTGAAGAGCTCTCTGCATCATGATGCTAACCAGATACCTTTAATTAATGTCACTGCATTGTTCCTTTTTAAACGTTTAAAGGGTTCATGCTCTGTTTTGTTTAACCTTGCAGAGGGCCTGGACTCAGAAGACGTTTGTAGGATACATATAAATAAAGAGCACTGAGAGAAAGACTTACATGCTTGGGGCAGCAGGGAGATTTTCAGAGATGTAGAGTTGGAAAGGGATATCTGGAGAGGAAGGGGTTAAAAAAATTATCTTTTTAATAGTCTCCCATCCAACTCCGAATCCAGACTGACATTGTTAGCTTCTAAGTCCCAACACGGTCAACCAAACGCCTCTACTTATGTCAAAAGTATGTACCAAATTCAGGTCCTTATGCACATAATACACAAATCAGAATAGAACAGAACAGAACAGAATAGAATAGAGAATAGAACAGAATAAAATAGAATAGAATAGAATGGAATGGAATGGAATTATTTATAGGTCAAGCGTGATTGGACCCACAAGGAATTTGTCTTGGTGCAAATGCTCTCAGTGTACATAAAAGAAAATAAATTTTTCCTCTTGCCTTATTTTGGGGTAAGAGTAAGACAGAAAAAAGCCCCATTATCAGCAGAATCTATTGTCTTGATGGACTGTGGTTAGATCAGAGAAGCTGGGTGTGAAAAGAGAGGAATGGATGCTAAAATCCAAAGGTAACCCCATTCCCAAGCTTTACTGCATGACGACCAAGGAGAAGAAGCCTTCGAACATTGAGATTTTATTTAATTATTTATTTTTATCACATTTATGGGCAGCTCATCTCCTCACTGAGCAATTCCAGGCGGGATAAAGTGGAGACAAGTGATTTATGGGATTTAAAATGGGTCACCACCTCCCTTATCAACAAGGGGCTGTTGGACTACATGGGGGGGATGATCCCAGGCAAACAAAAGGTTAAAGGTTAAGGGTCAAAGGGAAGGGATCCTCTTTTGTGCTCTTTTGAGTTCCCTCTTTGTTTGGCAGGTCTATTGGTATTCTGAGGGGAATCCCGTCAATGGAAAGCAATCAGGGTGAATCTACATAAAATCCTCCCCCTGATTGAATGTGTGTGTGTGTGTGTGTGTGTCTTTGTGTGTGTGTTTGTTGCTAAGGCTCTCAGTAAAGTTCCCCTTTCCATGGAAATATTAACACTTGGGGGTGCAGCAGCATGCAGAATGCAGAGTGGAGATGTTCTGTGAGCATCAGGAGGCTGGAAAAAGTGGCTCTGTCCTGCCAAAACTCTTTTGTTGCAAAATGAAACAAGATGCAAAAATATGATCACTTCAATTATAAATTTCTTGCTTTTTTCAGAAGGTCTTGGATTCTAAGCAAAACTAACGATTGATGCCAACTGTATCCCCTTGTGCAGATTTCATTAATAAATTTTCGTGATAGTTTCTATACCCTGAGTGTCTTCTGCTTGCTCTAAACCTAACTCTAGAAAGAAAGAAAGAAAGAAAGAAAGAAAGAAAGAAAGAAAGAAAGAAAGAAAGAAAGAAAGAAAGAAGGAGAGGGAGGGAGGGAGGGGAAGGAAGGAAGGAAGGAAGGAAGGAAGGAAGGAAGGAAGGAAGGA
>BLBF01000067.1:4402780-4431822 GCA_015471245.1 Laticauda colubrina
GAAGGAAGGAAGGAAGGAAGGAAGGAAGGAAGGAAGGAAGGAAGGAAAAAATTCACTTGCCCTGGACATTTTCAAATTTCATGTCAATCTCAGGTTTGCATCAACCCATTTTCAAATGCTATTTTCAAAGGAGAACTGATACAATAACTCCTAATAATTTAAGAACTGATATAAAAGGACCATCTCTGTTCTTCTAGTTTATTGATAAATACCTTTAAGTGTCATATCTACCTACCTTTCTTTGCATTTCAGTTTGACAGGAGCAGCTCCAATCTCAGATTTTTTTCATTTAAAAGGCACATCATGAAAGGGAAGAAGAATGGAGAGGGAAGAGGGAAAGAAGAGAAAAAGAAAAATAGAAAGGAACGGAAAGGAGAAAGAGGAGTAGCTTCCCATCTATCGCAGTTATATGTTCAATTATAAATTCATCTCCTCTTACTGTAATCTATTGGTCTAATCATCACAACCATTCATCTTTTTTTTTTTTTTTCACTCACCCCTCAAAAAAATCTAAGGAGTTTCCAGGCAGCAATAAACACTAATGTTGTCTTTTCTCTGATCAAACAAATAAAAATGAATTTGCCCTTCATGGTGAGCTCCAACATCTTCACCGACTTGTAGACAACGCCACATCTTTCCACCTTTGTTCGTCAACTAATCTCGTGTTATCATCTACGAAAACCAAGTTTCCTGACTCCCCCCCCCCACAACTGTTTATCCATCCATCCCCAAAGAAAAACCTCCCTGGTCTAATTGCAACACAACCCAGAATTCTTTCAAGACAACCACTAGGGCCCAGCAGAGATTACACTACCTGAGACTTCTCAGAAAACAACCACTGAATGAAAAACTGCTGGTGGCCTTCTACTGCTGTACCAGAGAGAGTATCTTAACTTACTGCACCTCTGTATGGTTTGCCAATTGCACAGGGGCAGATAGGACAGCGCTCTAAAGAGTTCATATCATTGCCCAGAGGATCACTGGTTGCCCTCTCTCCTCTTTGGGAGAGCTTTAGAGCTCCTGCTGCCTTAAGAAAGTTCAAAACATCCTCAAAGATCCATCTCATCCTGGGAACCCTTTAAAAAAAAAAAAAAACTATTATCATCTGGCAGATGGTACAGGATAATAATAAAAACAAGGACAAATAGGCTGGAAAACAGCTTTGCTTCTATTCCAGAGCAGGAAATCTATTGAATTCTACCAGAGGTTCTGACCAGTTCTGGAGAACCAGTAGCAGAAATTTTGAGTAGTTCGAGAACTGGTAAATCCCACCTCTGATTGGACCTGCCAACCCCATCTATTATCTGACTCCCATTGAGTCCTAGCTGATTGGCTGGGTCTTCTTTGGTTGCCCTGCAGAGGAGAAGGAAGCTGGAAAGCAGGTTGGCGAGGTGGGGAGGGAAGGGGGATTTTGCAGTATCCTTCCCCTGCCATGCCTACCAAGCCGGTAGTAAAAAAAAAAAAATGAATCTCAGCACTGAATTCTACTGTATCGTGCAGCATTAATGCAGTATAAGGGGTTTTCAATTCAGTTGTATAGAATGTGAAGAATGTGTGTTTTATTTTTATAGTTATAACTTACACTGAAGATGGCATTTAATTTCATTGTACAATGGTGCAATGACAATAAAGTAAACTAAACCAAACCAAACTAGTGAAGGCAAATACGGTGCCAGCTTTTTTTGCGGGGGGGGGGGGAGCTCAAATCATGTTTTGGCAAGTCAAACCATCCTTCCAACCGTTTCCTCCCAAAGAAAGCCATCAGTCTGAACATCTCTTTTTTCTGAACCTTGAGATGGGCATTCCCTTAATGCTTAAACTACTTCTGCATTGAGGGCTGCTTAGGCAACCCAGCCGGGTCCTCCAAGCCAAAATAAACATGGCATGGCATTCCACAAGCACTTTATGAACATAGTTCATAAAGTGGATGGTGGAGGGTGTGGCAGCTTCGTCTTGAGACCAGGTTTCTCCGGCTTGGTGAAAGGAACGTCTGCAGATCTTGGGGTGCGGTAGACAGCAGATCCTTACCCTCTAGCTGTGCAGAGCAGAGCTGCACTTGGTGGTGGGTTTGGCACAAGTTGGCACTCTTAAAATTTCAGGAAGAATCTTCCACATCGTTCCTAGCCAATTTGCAGTGCTGGAGAAAATTGACAGGTCTCAGCTCCATTCAGTAGCCTGCACAAAAGAATAAGAACGCCAGCCTTGGGTCATAATTGCCCCATTATTTACAAATTATTTGAACCTTGATTGGTTAATTAGTTGTGTGAATAAAAAAAAAAGAAAAGAAAACAGAAAGGAGTGGGGGAATTGGATGGGCTTATGCGAGGAAGGAAGCAAGCAAGCTGCTATATAATTAGCCCAACAGCATGCAATTAAATTCTTATTAATACCCTCAAACAGCAGGGACCATTCAGGCCTGTAATTACTCTTGAGAGAGAGAAAGATTGAGCTGTAGCAAAACTGACTGGTGGTTGTGAGACAAGTTCTTAGCTGCGCTTCTTCCTCTCCGCAACTTGGGAGGGAATACGAAGTGTGTGCAAACGACACGCTTAGCCGCCGAGATTCAAGCACAGTCATGTTAAGGAAGAGAAGAGAGATGGCCTTGCCAAGACTAACATGTCGGTCAACTGCCTGCTGGATTTTTTTCCTCCCCAACTGCCTGCAATTGAAGCCCACTTCTGGAGTTGGCGGGACCCATTCTCCAAGCCCGCTCCCCATCTAAGGCTGCCCCTCAGTAAAAACGTGGCTTTGTAAGGAGAGCCAGTTTGGTCTAGTGGTTAAGGCATCAGGTTAGAAAGTGATGGATGGAGAGTTCTAGTCCCACCTTAGACATAAAACCCAGCTGGGTGACTTTGGGCCAATCACCAGGAACCTGAAAGCCGGCTGGGTGATTTTGTGTAAATCACCGGGAGCTGGTGAGTTCTAGTCCCACTCAAGCTAGGAAAGCTGACTAGGTGACTTTGGGCCAGTCCTTTTCTCTCAGCCCAACCCGCCTCACAGGGTTGTTGTTTTGGGGAAAATAAGAAAGGGAAGGTGGTTGGGTATGTTTGTCACCTTGAGTTCATTGTAAAAGTGATAAAGGCGGGATAGAAAAAAGTATTAACACTAAATCTCTAAATCTCTTAAATCACTAAAACACTAAATCATGTTTCACAAAAACGATAAGCTGAGCCAGCAGTTAAATCTTGGGCTGACACAGTAATGAATTTCACAGTGTGTCTGGAGAAACTTTCCCTCTGGCCTGGATCTGATCAGACTTGGGTGGAAGGAAGACAAAGCAAACCAACATTTGCTGTTGAAAGATGCCTCCTTTTCATTATTTTTCTGAGCGTGTGTTCAAAGAGGAGCTGGTTGTGATCTCCTCTGAAAGGTCTGTAGCTGGACGCATGGCTCCCAGATAACCCCCATTGGTTCTGGGGGGCTAAATCAGTGGTGGGATTCATAAAAAATTTACCATCGGTTCTGTGGGCATTGGTGGGTATGGCAGGGGAAGATACTGAAAAATCCCCATTCCTTCCCCATCCTACTACCCTGCTTTCCAGCTCCGTTCTCCTGTGCAGGGCAACCAAAGAAGACCCAGCCAAAGACTTGGGAAGCAGAGAATAGATGGGGGGCGGAGCCAGTCAGAGGTGTAATTTGCCGGTTCTCCAAACTACTCAAAATTTCCACTACCGGTTCTCCAGAACTGGTCAGAACCTGCTGAATATCCACCTCTGGGGCTAATCCAAAGAAGGGAGCAAGGGTCTGCATGGAGGCACAAAGACCAAAACAAGTTTACCAGGTCTCTTCACTGCTTTCTGAGTTCTGACTCTTCTCAACTTTGCAACTTGGCTGAGGATGATAGGGTCCCCGTTCCATAACAGCTCTGGCGAGAAATAAGAAAGGATTCTTCCTCCCAGGCCAAGACGGTGGTCTTTGGATGGTCTCTGGACCAGCATCTTTAGATGGAACATGCCATCTGGGTGTGAATCAAGGATTCCAACAGATGGAAAACAGTTCTTCTAATTTTTTAGCTTGAGCCTTCAAAATCAGGCTTTTTGGTGGGGTGTTAAAAATATTTGAACAAGCAACAGGCTGGGATGAAGAGTCTGAGCTGGTACCATGCCATGAGCATTTAAGAGCAGGGTGTCCACCCCTCAAAAAACCATGAATTTGGAGCCCGGACACCAAGGCTTGATGCTAAACATGGGGAGAGCTGGATTTTCTTCAAACCAAACCTAATTTCTTTTCCTTCTGCTGCTTTTAGTGAGAAAGGATAGGATAGGAAGGGATCATTTTAACCAATACAAGAAATGGGCTGGCTGTGTTTGGACATTGCAGCCTGACATTGACACAGCCAAATATAGAATGTTTCAAATTAATTTTATGATTTCTCGCAGTTTTGAATTGCTAGCTTTGGAGGGGGTCGAGAGATGCCAGTTGGCGGGCACCGTGCTGAAATCTGTCAACTAACTAGATAGAGCAAACCAAGAAATCAATTCCACAATAAGGCTAAAATTACCTTTATTGATATTGGCCAGATGTGAGGGATAGTACCTACAGAGGGGGAGGAGGGGTGATGCAAGTGGCTGTTTCCCAGGAAGGACGGAGCATATTCCAAGGCTGGGGATGAGCCAAAACACAACCAGAAGCTGGATCAGAGACAGAAGAAGAGAGTTAGGATAGCCACTCCCGATAATCTTCCAGTGTTATTTGTTAGGGTAAGAGTAATAGAGATCTAATCCGGCAAGATTCTGTCTATTGGATGTAGGCAAATAAATACCTGAACTTTGGCTGGATTGTTCTAGCCAAAATCACTTAGATCAACATTTTTTCAAATCTTGGCTACTTTAGGATCGGTGGACTTCAACTCCTCTAATTCCCCAGCATGCTGGCTAGGGAATTCTGGGAGTTGAAGTCCACACATGCTGCCTAGAGAATTCTGGAAGTTGTCCATTTGTCCTCATTGGGAAATTCTGGGAGCTGGAATCCATCTATCTTAAAATAGTCAAAGTTGGAAAACATACAAAATCTATGTCATTCTTGGGCTGGGCTTGACATTTTCATCATCATCATCATCATCACCATTATCATCATCATCATCTTTTAATGACTCCATAAGCCCTTGCACAGTGGAGTCTGGGCAAGTGAATGGAGCTAGCAGAGTGTTTGAATGGCCAGATGCCTTTCCTGTTGCCAATGCAGAGTTTTGTTCAGCAGATATATTCTCATAGAGTGAAATATTTGCCTCTACCTAGGATCAAACTCACAACCTCCTGATTGTGAGGCAAGAGCTCCACCATACTACTCCTTGGGCTGGACTTGATATCATAGTAAAAAAATCTTGTAGGTACGACTATGCTTGACTTGCATCCCATCCTCGTGTCACACACCGCCGACCTGATACTCATGTGAGTTAGGAAGGTGTTTTTCTAAGTTATTTTGTGCATACCTTCTTGTTTTAAACTTCAGTCATGTTTTACCTCTTGTTACTTGGATAACAGATCCGGCCTATCTCTTTCAAACCATTGGACTAGGCAAGATTACAGGTCAACCCCACCCAGTGGTAGGATTCAAAAAAATTTAGTACTGGTTCTATGGGTGTGGCGTGGCTTGGTGGGCATAGCAGGGGAAGGATACTGTAAAATCTCCATTCCCTCTCCACCCCACTAACCTGCTTTCCAGCTCTGTTCTCCTGTGCAGGGCAACCAAAGAAGACCCAGCCGATCAGCTGGGACTCAAGAGGTAGAGAATAGATGGGGTCAGGGCCAGTCAGAGGTTGCATTGGCTGGTTCCCCGAACTACTCAAAATTTCCACTCTTGGTTCTCCAGAACCGGTCAGAACCTGCGGAATACCACCTCTTACCCCACCCAATTAAAAGCCCCTCTTGTTCAATGCAGTTGGCATGAGAACTCCTACTCGCTTGCTGCCAGGAGTTGGGAAATGTCCATCCCTTCTCACCTGTTCCATCTCTTCCTTGCAGCCTGTAACTGCAACCTCCATGCCCGACGTTGCCGTTTCAATATGGAACTCTACAAGCTGTCTGGACGCAAGAGCGGTGGCGTTTGCCTCAACTGTCGGCACAATACAGCTGGGCGGCACTGCCATTACTGCAAAGAGGGCTTTTACCGCGACGTGAGCAAATCTATATCCGACCGCAAGGCCTGCCGAGGTAAGGAACAATTGGGGCCAACCAGTATGGGGGCTCAGCAAAGAGACCAAGCAGGATGAGTTGAACTGTACCTTGGGCAGCATCATCCACTCAAGCAAAATTGGAACCACTTAGATCAGGGTTTTTTCAACCTTGGTCACTTAAGGAGTGGTGGACTTCGACTCACAGAATTCCTCAGCATTCTGGCTAGGGAATTCTGGGAGTTAAAGTCTATACAGGTAGTCCTCAACTTACAACAGTTCATTTAATGACCATTCAAAGTCACAACGGCACTGGAAAAAGGGACTTATGACCTTTTTTCACACTTATGACCATTGCAGAATCTTCATGGCCACGTGTTTTACACTCCAATGCTTGAATGCTTGACAAGTGCTTCATATTTATGACAGTTGTAGTGTCCCCAGGTCACGTGACCCCCTTTTGACAAACAATGGGGGAACCAGATTCACTTATAACAACTGTCATGTCCATGTTGGAGACTGATTCTGAGGGAGAGGAAGAACAGCCGACAGGGAGTGGAAGTGTGGCTCCGGAGGTTGTGGAGGAGGCTTGGGAAGGGCAGAGGCCAGCTGGGCAGCCCGAGGAAAACCCAGGCCCATCCCCTCTCCATCCTAGGGCACGCAGGGAGGAGTGAATAAGGGAGAAACGTGAGTGGTGTGGTCTGTGTGGGAGGAAAGGGCCTTGATCCCCTTCATGGGCTGCAGCTGTGAGGACTATTTAAAAGGACGGACTGTGCATGGGCCAGTGCTGGAAACAAAGCATGAAAATATTTCTAGTCTGTGTTCTTACCTGAGTTTGGCATCTTTCCCAGTGTATATTCTGATATCTGTGTACATCTTCAAGCCCTTATCCTGCCTGGTTCCCTTAATTGCTTCAGTATGGTTTGTGTTATTTTTGCTATTTATAATTTATAGGTATTTTTAGTTTAAACGGCATTTCCTCCTTTTTGCAACTGTTTGTGGGGGAGTTTTTTGTCTCCAATCAAGGATAGTTGGAGCTTTGAAGCCAAGTTGAAGGAATAAAAGGGGTTTTACCTGTTTTTGTGACTGTGTTTATTTTGTATCCCACCCTGGGTCATCACAACAACCATGTTACTAATTTAACAACTGCATCAACTCAACTTAACAAACATAGCAAGAAAAGTTCCTAAAATGGGGCAAAACTCACTTAACAAATTTCTCACTTAGCAACATAAATTTTAGGATCAATTGTGGTCGCAAGTTGAGGTCTACTTGTAATTGCAGGCTGGGGAGTTCTGGGACTCAAAGAAGTTTATACATGCTGACCTGGGAATTCTGGTTGAAATCTACATGTGCTGCCTAGGGAATTCTGGAAGTCTTGTATATGTGCTGGCTGGGGAATTCTGAAGCTGGACTCCACCCATCTTAAAATAGCCACGGTTGGGAAACATTTAGGTAACAATAGATAATAGAATTCTTTATTGGCCAAGTGTGATTGGACACACAAGGAATTTGTCTTGGTGCAAATGCTCTCAGTGCACATAGAAGAAAAGATACATTCATCAAGAGTCAAGAATCATAAGGGTCAACACTTAATAATAGTCATAATCTCACTTGAAAATCCAAGAGCTGAGATTCAGTAAGATTTTTTTTTTTTCAATTATGAAAACTCTAGTTATTTCAGGAAGTACAATGAATGGAGCATTAGTCTTACAAATGTTATTGTGTTTCCTTTTTTCTGCTCACCTAATATTAGTGATTGTTTAACTTTTGAGCAAACTGGTCCGTTTGCATCTGAAACAGCCAGGCTTATTTTAACTTGTTTTGAAGTGACATTGGTGGCCATAATTTCCAGGGCCAAGAAACTGCCTTTCTTCTGCTATTCAGCTGAGCCTAAATAAGCCAATATTGAGGACTACAAAAACTACAGGAGCTGATATGCACATTGGTCTACCATGAATGGTGCTTGGGACTGGTTCCCTGGGTTTTGTGTCACCTCCTACAAAGCTTTAGGCATAGCTTGGGAGAGGGGCTTTAATCCATATGTGTGTGTGTGTGTGTGTGTGTGTTGCTTTCCAATGTAATCAAGGTGCAAATTACGTATCTGAGTTTAGAATCAAAAGACTTTAAAAAATGAGATCCTTTTTTTTTGTAGATTCCTCCATCAGCATAAAATAATTGCAGCACGCTTTGTGGTTTGTCTTCCCTTTTCTTTGATATTTCTGCTTTCTTTTTAATTATTTTTTAATTGTAAGCCGCCCAGAGTTGTGGTGGAGTCAGGCGGTCTCGACACTGAACTATTAAATCAAAATTACGCTTGTTTATTTATTTAGAGATCTAATATGGCTGCTTATCTGATGTACGTTACTCAGAATAGCTAACAACAAATAAACAAACAAATGGATATATTCAACAAAATACAAAGCAGAGTTAAAATCATCAAAATGCAATAACTGAGACACCACAACAAGACTCATAATACAAGCCACACCTATGGGTTTAACTAACATTGCAATCTCTACCTGGTGTACAGCCAAAGAGCCTGGGATTAAATAATGACCAGTTTGGTGTCGTGGTGAAGGTGTTAACCTAGAAACCAGGAGACAATGAGTTCAAGTCCCACATAAAGAATGAAAGCCAATTGGGCCAATCACCAGGAGATGGTGAATTCTAGTTCCACCTTAGGCATGAAAGCAGACTGGATGACTTTGAAACAGTCACTCTTTCTCAGTCCAATCCACCTCATAAGTTTGTTGTTGTGGAGAAAAAGCGACGGAGGAAGCAGTATTACAAATGTTTGCTTTGCTGCCTTGATTTACTTATAAAGGCAGGATAAACATCTAAGCAATACATAAATAAAATAATTTTTTCCTAGATACAGTCTCAGATTTTACTTTTGATTCTCCAGTTTGGGGCTTACCTTCATTCTGACTTCCCATCATCCCATTTGGGACTGTCTTGAAAAGTGCTATACGAGCCACTCCTTACGAGTAGAGACATCTGGCTCTGCCAACATCTGTGGGAGGATGATGCGCTCCAGCTTTGTAAGTCAAAAAAGAAACACCATTGGCACCAGACTTGAGGGAGTCATGCTCATTTGCAATAACATAAGATGGCAGCCTGCCAACTAGGATTGAGGAAGTAAGTGGAGAACCTTGTTCCTTGCTCCTTGCTTGTTGCTCCTTCCCAGAGCTGCTTTGGTCTCAATTCTGCAGGGCACCTTGGTGGGTAGAGAAGACCCATCGAAGCCCACAAGCCTTCGCCACAAGGAAGGGCGTGACTTAACCTGGCACAGCCAAACAGGTTTACATGCGATGGGGAAAATGGAGAGCAAAGAAACCTTTTTTTCCTCGGTCTCCAAATCAAGTCCGACTATGAGTGGTCATTGACTTACAACAACAGCTGAGCCCAAAGCTTCTGTCATTGAGCAAGACAGTTGTTAAGTGAGCATTGCCCCATTTTACAGCCTTTCTTGCCACTGTTGTTGAAGGAATCACTGTATTGTTAGTCACATGGTTGTTAAGGCTTCCCCATGGACTTTGTGTCAGCGTTCCAATGAAACTCCCCATTTCATTCAGCACTCAGAAACGAAGTCCATCCAATTAGGAATTTATTGAAGAAGTCATATTGGCACCTCTGAGAAAACCCGAATCTGAGAATTCCGGGTTGTCCTTTCCTCATTAAAAATCAAAATCCCATCCCCTGCCCCCACCAGTCCATCACATGGTCCAATCAACCATCGTCCCAACTGGAGACATTCCTCCAGACACTCCTCTCCAGGTGCAGGGTGACTTGTCCTTGACTGTATGAGGAAAATGTTGTGTCTAATCTTCCACCTCTCTATGAAATCCCCCCTCCCAAATTCCCAGGCACTAAAATATAGCAGCCTCGAAGCTTTTAAGTAAAATATGGCTTCGAAGGCTGATACTTAGCTTGAAAGAAGGTCACAAAAGGTGGCCACGTGGCCCAGGAACACAGCAACTTGACAACTGGCATGTGTGTTGAGCTCCAGCTTGTAGCTCAACAAGAAGGACCACGCCCATCTATCTTCCGATCACCTGCCAACTGATGGAACCCGGGATGCACTACAGTGGCCTGTGACAGTGGCGCAGACCTCCATTTTGTCAACATGTGAGCAGCGGCAATACGGTGGCCTGTCAGGGATTACAGTGGACTCCAGCTGATTGACGATCAGGTAGCTGAGGTGAGAATGCTGAGACTGCGCTTCCTGGATCGTGGCCACTTGCTCCACGATATTGGCGACCAGATAGTGGCTACAGAAGCAGAGCAGATACTGAAAACACATGGGGGTGGGCTCAGGGTATTTAGGAGCTCTGGGAGGTGGACGCTCCCAGTGCTGACTTCATGTGGGTTACCTTTGGTTACCTTGCTAGTATTTCCTGGGACTTGTTGGTAGAGAAATAAGCAAAGAATAAAGACATTGGACCAGATACCTGGTCTGTATTGGTTCTTTCCTGCTAATTGCCAGACTTGCTCAGGAGTAGCTGAGAATGTGTTTGCAACAGTTCTTAAGAGATTCTTCCTCAGTACGTCGTTCAGTTCAAATCTATCAAAAGTTCAGTTCCAATGTCCAGAAAATAATTCCCTGCAAGTGGATAAAGACATTTTTACAAAGCAAACAGAATTCAAACAATATTTCTGGTGGATCTGCATTCAAGGGACTATGTACTAAATTACTGTTCCTGCTGTCAGGCCCATCCCTGGGGTTTTGAAAAAAAGCCTTTGTTCCTGAACAAGAAGAAGATCCAACTTGTCTTTCTCCATCAACCATCACAGCAGTCAACTCTTGAGGTTCTTCTTCCTCTCTCCACATGAGACCCTGTGGTTAGGATCCCTTGCTGGGACAGGAAGCCACCTCAGTCTTCCATGCAAGAAAAGGCTTTGGCTGCTGTGCAATCAGCTGCACATCTGGATTGGCCCCCAGCAAGCAAGCTGGCTCTGAAACATGCAGGACTTACTCAAGGTTTGCTGACTCGATTCCTGATGTTCAGAGAGGCTCCTTTGCGAGCAAGGCTTTTAATGTTCTAAGAAAGGGAAGTTAACCTATTTTCCAAAGCACCAGAATGCAGGACAAGAAGCAACAGATGGAAACTAATCAAGGAGAGAAGTAACCTGGAACTAAGGAGAAATTTCCCGACAGTGAGAACAATGAATCAGTGGAACAACTTGCCTCTAGAAGTTGTGGATGCTCCAACACTGGAGGTTTTTTAGAAGACATTGGACTACCATTTGTCTGGCATGATACAGGATCTTTTGCCTGAGCAGGGAGTTGGATCAGAAAACCTTCCATGTCCCTTCCAGCTCTCTTATTCTGTCTATCCTTTAGTCTGGAAAGTTGGAAGACAGTCTAGGTGGCATTTCTCCTAGCCAAATCAAGCTGGAGCCTTTGAGCTTTGACTCAATTGTAATTCTCCATCTGGGAGAGTCTGATTCATCTCCATCAAGTATCATAGCTGTGACTTGGGATGCTTCCTCTGTTACCCTGTGTCAGCTGTGCCTCATTCAAAACCCAAGAAAGAAATCCTTCAACTCCATTGTTGCAGAGAAAAAGTACTTTTACTGGGTTGGAAGTGATAGCAACAAAAGAAAGCAAGGTCTGAAGCAAATAGTGGTGGGACTCATCTCCAGGGGGGATGAGTCTGCCTACCAAGATGAGGTTGACCAGTTGCTTTTGTGGTGTGGAGACAATAACTTGGTCCTCAACACCAATAAGACCAAGGAGCTTATAGTGGATTACAGAAGGAACAGATCAGCTATCCAGCCCTTGCTTATCAATGGAGACCGAGTGGAACAAGTGGCCAGTTTTAAGTTTCTGGGTGTTACCCTAAAAGAGGACCTGGCCTGGGGGGCTCACATTGCAGCCCTTGGTCAAATGGGCCCAGCAGAGATTATGCTACCTGAGGCTTCTCAGGAAACAACAACTGAATGGAAAACTGCTGGTGACCTTCTAATGCTGCACCATAGAGAAGACCTTAACTTACTGCACCTCTGTATGGTTTGCCAATTGCACAGGGGCAGATAGGACAGTGCTCCAGAGGGTTAACGTCATTGCCCAGAGGATCATTGGTTGCCCTCTTCCCTCTTTGGAAGAGCTTTATAGCTCCTGCTATAAATTTATGTTGCTCCTGCTGCCTTAAGAAAGTTCAAAACATTCTCAACATCTCATCCTGGGCACCCTTTTTTTTTTGAACTATTATTATCTGGCAGATGGTACAGGATAATAAAAACAAAGATAAATAGGCTGAAAAACCGCTTCTATCCCAGGGTAGTATCTCTTTTGAATTCTGCTGTATTGTGCAGCATTGGTGCAGTGTCGGGGGGGGGGGGGGGGGGTTTCGGTTCAATATGTGGAGTGTGAAGGGTGTGTGTTTGTGTTTATTTTCATGGTCATGATGTGCACTGAGGATGGTGTTTGATTTCGTTTTACAAGGCGCAATGACAATAAAGTAAACTAAATAGGCGCAAAAATTACATATTGAAAGTTATCCCAAGTTCCCCCCCCCCCACAAGACTCCAGATTGGTCATCCAATCTAAGCTGTTTATAATGTCATGTGGGGAACCTCTTCAAGTGGTTTCTCACTCATCTGGAATGCCAAGACGGTTGACCTTGGCTTAGTAGTGATAAGTCTATGCAGCTGCGCTGTAAGCAGGAAAGCATCCCCTCCTTTTTAGTTCACACAGAAAACATCCTCACTCTCCAGCAACCTTCCCCTCCCAAATACAAAAATTACCTCTCCCCCCATTTCTATGGCAGCTGACGGGAAGCAAGCAGCAAAAGATGTCAAGAAAACTTTGTGGAGGCTGGCACCTTGCCTCTATGGCCATCTCAAGGATGAGCATCTGTAAATATCTAAAAGTGACCTTGGGCCCATCCCTCTTCCTTGTTGTCTCTGTGCCTGCCTCATGCAAAACCCAAATGGGATTTTGCATCAGTAACATATCTAGCCAGAAGGGTCTTCCCATCCCAGATGTTGATTTTTCTTTCTCTTTTTATTTCAAAGCCACCTCTGATCAGGTTTCCAACACCCCAATGCGTACAGAATACAGTCATCTTAGCCCTAGAGATGTTTCAGTTTAATCGTTATTATTATTGCTTTTTGTTTATAAGCACTGACTCTTGTTAGGTATTTGGTAAAGCAAAGGCTGAGGTTTACAATGCAAAGCGAGTTGCTTTCTCTTTTCCAGAAACTGCAAATGTTTTTGGCCCAGGAAAACAAATTATCTGGCAGTTCATAGTGCTTCATCGCTGGGTGTCCTACAAACCAGCAAGAACTTGGTGTTTCTGTTTGAAGATGGGCCTCATTCTGAGTACTTCGGCGAGCTCTTTCTTCATTCTTCATGAATAGCCTAGAAAAATAAAACCACAATCTATCCCAAGGGATCGGACAAAACGTGCGCCACACAGAAAAATGTTCCAATTTTCACAAGCATCTTGTAAAATCCAGACAGAGAGAAGCAAATGAGGACTTCCCTCTCACCCAGATTATTAGTTAATGGAGATGTAATTGTTCCTAATCACCCAAGCGATGAACTGGCAAGGCTTCCCCATCCCGACTGTGCCTCTTTTTCCTTATCATTACATCTCAGTCTGAAAAGTTCATACTCTCTACTCAAGCACATGGTGACTTTTGTTGCCTCGCCATGGCAGCCACCTTGGAAGGATTCCCTCTGTTTCTCGAAAAGCCATCTGGGAGGGATTGCAACACAGAACTGAAGTCCAACTTGGAAACCGAGTTTGGTTTCCAGCCAGAAGATACCACAGGGAAGGGGAGGGAATATGACTAGCTACGTCCTTGGCACTGAGAAAACAGACGTGGCTTGTGGAGGCCAGGAGATCTGGAGATGTACCAAAGTGAAGGGAAATGACACATCCCCTGAACAATTTAGCCAACCTCCAGATAAGGAAGTGAGCGAACATGGAACTCCAGCTAGTCATCTCACAATGTCCGGCATGAAGGAGCAGGTCCACATATAAACTAATTTATTGGTAAACAGCTTTGGCGCAGGAATCTTCTCAACTAAAAGTTAGCACTTGTTTGGAGTTGAATAAGGGTCAACAGAATTCGAGGGAGGTTGATCTACTTGTGGCTATGTAGGGATTCTAGGCTGATCCCTCTTTTAACTCCGCCCCCCAAGTTCAGCTATTCCTTCTTCTATACACACAACCCTCTTATCTATTAATATGCCATCTTCAGGCTCAAAATTCACCCCTTCCCCTACTCTCTTGTGTTCCCTGAACATCTTAGTTATAGCATCTGGAACCCATCCAAATTTGCTCCTGATTGAACAGCTTTAATGGGACTGGAGAAGAAAAGTATTAAATGCCTGAATGATGAGCAATCATGCAAACTGTGGTTGAATTGAATTAGTTTTAAATGGCAAGGAAACAAAACCCAAATGTAGGTTTTGTCCTGGCCACACCTCACTGCTTTTTTCAAGCATGCCTCTATTTTAAGCTAGGGGGGATGTGAGAGGTAATGGCAGGAACAGAAGATAAGTCCAGCATTGGGTGTGGGTAGTGACACAGGATGGTAGTGACCCCTGTGGCCCTTTCACTAACTACATCACCCATAATGAGTGATGAGGATATTGACAGTCTAGTTCTAGTAGATCATAGCCTAGTGATTTACCTGACCTGCACTGAGGATAGTTGGTGCTCCATATTGGACATTCAGTATCTGCACCATCCATAATGAGTGACCAGGATAACTTCTGAAAGCAAGCTGTTCCACTGATTAATTGTTCTCACTGTCAGGAAACTTCTCCTTATTTCCAGGTTGCTTCTCTCCTTGATTAGTTTCCATCCATTGTCCTGCCTTCAGGTGCTTTGGAAAATAGCTTGACTCCTTCTTCTTTGGGGCAGCCCCTCAAATATTGGAAGACTGCTATCATGTCACCCCTAGTCCTTCTTTTCATAAAAGTAAAGGTTCCCCTCAAACATACATGCTAGTCATTTCCTGCTCTAGTGGGCACTGCTCATCTCCATTACAAAGCTGAAGAGCCAGCGCTGTCCTGTCCGAAGATGTTTCCATGGTCATGTGGCTGGCAGGACTAAATGCCAAAGGCGCACGGAACACTGTTCCCTTCTCACCAAAGTGATCCCTATTTTTCTACTTGCATTTTTAATGTGCTTTCGAACTGCTAGATTGGCAGAAGCTGGGACCAATAACGGGAGCTCACTCCGTGATGCAGCGCTAGGGATTCAAACTGCTCAACTGCCAGCTTTTCAGATTGACAAGCTCAGTGTCTTGGCCACTGAGCCACCGCATCCCTTATCATTAAAGTAGTCATGCCCAATTCCTTGAACAACTGTTCTTCCTATATTTTTGTGTCCATTCTCCTAATCATCTTACAGTGGCAGTGATGATTTGGTGTAACTTCCAACCCCATAGTTTCTTCATCACAGCTTTTCCTTTCCATTTCTTTCATCTCTTCCACGTAGCAAGGGATGTGACACCAAGTGCCCTTCTGCTATCTACGGCCACTCTTGCTGGACGGTTTGCCTTCATTTCTCTCCCTTCATCCACACACTTTCCTGGAGACCATCTGGGGATGAGAAATATACCCAAAGATGTAGCCCTGCCTGCAAGAGTGGCAGGCAGGCAATGAACTTGTCAGCCTGCGGTTTCTCAAAAAGAAAAGAAAAAAAGAAAAAGAAAAACAATCCTGAGTCATTTCCTCTGTAGAGCTAGAAAAGGATCTCCTTGGAACCACAGTGGCTGTGAAATTTTCCCGGCCTCTTGGTAGGCCTGCACACACAAACACACTGGGCACACAGGCATATCTTCGAGATTGATTCATTTTGAAGCTGGCCCTCCCAAGCTTTCTTTGTTGGTCTTCCCATCCCCCAGTTGTATGCTGGAGCCAAGAGCTCAAGGGTGGAACTCATGTTTTGTGGAGAGACACATTCAGGTTCAAGCCACGGCCATCTCTGGTTACAAGAAAGTCAGGTAAGGTAGCCAAGAAAGAGTGTGCTGCAGACCCTACAGAGAAAGGGGGAAAGGTGGAAAAGGGGAGAAAGTTTAGAGGGAACATACCATTGGTACAAGGCTCAGTGGCTAAGATGCTGAGCTTGTCGATCAGAAAGATTGGCAGTTCAGCGGTTCGAATCCCTAGTGCTGCGTAACGGAGTGAGCTCCCATTACTTGTCCCAGCTTCTGCCAACCTAGCAGTTTGAAAGCAGGTAAAAAATGCAAGTAGAAAAATAGGGACCCCTTTAGTGGGAAGGTAGGAGCGTTCTGTGAGCCTTTGGCATTTAGTCCTGCCAGCCACATGACCACAGAGACATCTTCGGACAGCACTGGCTCTTCTTCGGCTTTGTAAAGGAGATGAGCACCGTCCCCTAGAGATGGAAACGACTAGCACACATGCGTGAGGGGAACCTTTACCTTTTACCATCAGTATTTAGAATAATAGAATCATAGTTGCTTTTTCAATAGGCAAATGGACTTTCTGGTTTTTCTTTGAAGATGTTTCGCTTCTCATCCAAGAAGTTTCTTCAGCTCTGATTTTCATTGAGATGTTGGAAGTGTGTTTTCTGCAGGATGTTTTCTTAACAAGCTTCTTGGATGAGAAGTGAAACGTCTTCAAAGAAAAACTAGAAAGTCCAGTTGCCTCCTGATAAAACACCTTTGGGAAAACCATGACCTGGATGCCTCTCCATAGACATAGAACCATAGGGCTGGAAGGCACCTTGGGGAGGCTTCTAGTCCAGTCTCAAGCAGCAGATCTTATTGCATCCCCGATGAATGGTTGTCCAATTTTTTCTTGAAAGCTTCCCGTGATGGAGCACACACAGTTCCGGGAGACAAGCTGTTCCATTGCTTAATTGTTCTTACTGTTAGGAAATGTTCTGACCAAGACTGTTATTAAGCACACGCTTAGTCCAAACAACCCTTGTTTTATTTCAGTGCTGGGAAGTATCTGCATTCCCACTGTGTAATGAGTCCCAAACAGTCCCTCAAGATAACCACCCACCTTTATTCTCCTTTAATTGCTACCAACAAGTAAAGTGCCAAATTAACTGTAAAAAATCAAACAGAGTACAAAGTCCACACAGTGCTTCAGGGTTTAATCTGAACAGAGCAAACAACTTAGCTTCCTGCAAAGGTTTCTCTACCTCTGCATTTCCTTTATACCTTATGAGATGGGAAATAACCTCCAAGCCTTAGTCCCGAGTCACTCCTTCTGTTTCAGCTGTTCTTGCCTTCTGGCAGCTATGTGCACATGCACATTGGGAGCAAGCTCCCTTTGTTCCTCTGCCTTGCTACTGCCAGACTCCAGACGCTCCAGAGTCAGCACCCCACTCCCAGATGGTTCTGGTTCCATCTCTTCATTGGATGCAGGACCCTCATCCGAGTCCTCTCCAGACTCCCAGACTGGTCCCTGTTGTTCCCCACTATCCGATTCCGCTGCCATCTTCACAGGCTGTCAGCAAACCACAACAGGAAATTTCTCATTTCCAGTTTGGATATTTCTCTGATGAACTTTCACCCATTGATTGTTGCCCTACCCTCAGGTGCTATGGAGAATAAAATGAGGTCTTCTTCTCTGTGACAGTCCTTCAAGTATTTGAAGATGGTTATCAGGTCTCCCCTAATCCTTCTCTTCGTTCAGCTAAACATACCTAGCTCTCTTAGCAGTCCATCATATAGTTTCTAGACCTCTGGTCATCTTTGTTGTTCTTCTCTGCTCTCTTTCTAAGGCCTCAGCACCTCTTCTGTTTCATGGTGACCAGAATTGGACAGAGCAGCCCAAATATGGTTTCACTAGTGCATTAGAGCGGTACAATATATTATATTTCCCAAACCCTATGACTTGGAATACAGTTGTCTACCAATGTTCTCAGTTTCCTGATCGTTCTGACATAGCTTACATGTCCATCCGAGAATGTGGATATGAGATTCATAGTCAGTCATACAGCCATCATTGGAAGTAATTTGTGATGGGACTATTTCCAGGAATGTCTGCTTCACCATGAAAATATTAAGCTCTGTTTAAGGACTGAACTTCAATCTTCCATCCATTGTCCTGGCTCCTTGATATGCGAACATCAAATCAGGAGGTAGGCAAAGAAGTTCTATATCAGACCCAAGCTACTGTTATGGACTCAGAGAAGAGGAATGAGAACTTCAGTTTGGAATGTAAAATCGAATAAAGCAGGTTGCTCAAGACTGCACGGCTTGGGTCACTGGAAGAGTATGTTAAAACAAGCAAGAAACTGAAGCCATGGTCATTATGACAACATCCTCTTGTTACAAAACAGACAGAACATTGTTTCATATGAACAATTGCTTATTATTATACAGTATTGATGTTCCCTGCTCTTTTGTATGATTTTAAGACAAATCTACCACTCGAGACCATTCAATTCATGCTAATATGCAGAATATGCACACACAAAAGAATTGGGGAGCCCTTCTGTGGTTGAGCCACCTCAAGTTGATGGCTTGTAGTTGAGTTTCATCACTCAACTTGTTAGCAATCTCTTTTAAATACTTTTATGCCTGGAAAGAAGCCCAATTCTGTCCTTAATGGTTGCATGTTTCTTTGTTATCATTGTCCAGGGCAAAGTTTTTATTATTTGGAATATTGTACCATTTTTCTGTTTTTCATCTTGTTTCACAACGTTTTGAGATAGTTCCTTGGCCATGTTGTCTTTCCTATTCCTTAAACTGGACCTGTCATAAGAAGATTACTACATCTTTATAGGCTGTCTTTCTTCTTGGTTGATATCTTTCCTTCTTTCAAAACTGATAATCATTCTTCCAAGAACAGCTGTTTTTCACAGTAGGTATTCCAGGGAATTATCTCCTCATCTGTCCGTGTCCATGTTTTAGGATACTTTCAGAGATGGATACCCAGAGTTCTTATTCTTAAATGTCATTGAGAGAGAAACCATCCAACTTTGGAGGTATTTGGTAGACAAGCAAAGCTGTGCAGTGTTAGATGGCATTTCTTCTCCTCCACTGCTTTTCTCTTCTCCTTTGATGCATGAAACCTAAGAATGGAATTTAGGATTTCTGTCATTCCCATTTTTGGAGATACAGTAGATAATTCTAGCAGGTAACCATACCCCTAGGGTAAAACAAGTTCTTTCTTTTGTCTGTCATGAACCACTCACCTCTCAGCTTCATTGGATGTCTAGAACAGAGATCTCCAAACTTGATGACTTTAAGACTTGTGGGACTTCAACTTGCAGAATTCTCTGACTAGCATTCTGAGAATTCTGGGAGTTGAAGTCCAGAAATCTTAAAGTTTGAAGAACCCTGGTCTAGAACACAATACATGAAACCTTGTGCCACTAGACAGTTTGCAGAAAGAGTCAGCTGATCTTTTTCAAGCCTTCCTCCCCAAGTTATTTATTTACTTTTCTCCAATTGCTCCAATCTTGACTGTCACCAGGCATGGTGGAAATTGAAGCTCTTGTTACTCAGCTTATGTTCTTTGCTCAGGATTTAAATGGCTTCCTTGAAAAAACTCCCACTTATCCTATGCCACACAGGTACACACAAAGTGTTGATTTGCGGTCCAAAGTAGCGAGGTGCCAAGGCAGAGCTGGGGATTCATTCAGGAAGACTTGAGGCTGTCTGCACAAGAGTTTTTGAAGTGAAGTCTAGGTCAATTCCCACCCACTCTACCCTTCTCCCCATCCCATAAAACCCTGGCAGTCTTTCAGCCGTCTTCCTTTCCCAGTGAATACTAAGAGAAACACCCCCTCCCTTCCTCTCTTGAATTATATTCTGTTTCCCTCTCTCTAATTTGTAGAGCTGAAACACCAGCGTGGAGTCTGTTGAGGCAAGTCCTGCTCTGAAATCTTCTGAGCCCATAATTGTAGAGTATTAGTGACAAAGCATCTCTATTAAGAAGCGATACACTCTGGTGGATGGCCTAACCACAAACTTTAATGGTCTGGAAGGGTTGGTGATGGTTCATCAGATGTGTTTCTTTGAAGAGGACAAATAGGTCCATCAAAGTAGCACAAATAGGTCCATCAAAGTAGCTCATCATCTCTTTTCAGGGAGATCTCCAGGATTGTACTCTATAAGTTTGTTTGTTTAAATTTATTGGCCGCTCAACACCTGTAGACTCTGGATGAGAGCTGTTTGAGAGTGCCATTTCCTGCTTCAGTTTTTCACAGTTACGGAGAAAACGAAGCCGCTGGAATCCATAAATAAAGCTTCTTGGAGCTATTACGAATATTCTGACAGGACATAAGGATTCATGGTTCCTGGAAATAGGATGGTAAGAGACATTCCAGAAGATTCCTCAAGACAGCCTCTGTGAATGAATCCTTCAGATTTACCCCAACCTCCTTTTAAAAGATTCTCTCATGTCTTTTTCTCCTTTTCTTTGGCTTCTCTCTTGTAATATCCCCACTGATGATTTTAAAAAGTTGGATCAGGACCCTGGAGAGCCTGCCTCAAATCTCTTCCCAATTCTGAAGCCCATTAAGTATTTTGGACCAGTCCCTCCCTCCCCCCTCTCTCTCCTTCCCTCCCTCTTTCTCTCTCTCTCCTCTCCCTCCTTCACTCTCTCTCCCTCCCTCTCTCCCCCCTCTCTCCCTCCCTCCCTCTCTCTCTATCTCTGCTTGAGATCAGGGCAGAGAAATTATTTTCAGGACAGAAATAAATGAGTGAGATGATATTGATAGATGAGAGACAAAGACAAAGAGACATAGTGATAGAGAGACAAGACAGGAAGACAGACAGATAGGCGGGTGGGATGGATGGATGGATGGAGAGAGATAAAGATACACAGAGAGACAGATACACATATAGATATAGACAGTCAACATTCAGATAGGCAGACAGATAGCAGATAGTCAGACACATATACACACACAAACATAAACACACATACAAACATAGAGGCAGAGAAAGAGACAGAGAAATGAAATTGATATAAATAGAAATAAATGAAAGGGATAATAGAGAAAGATGGATGATAAACAGAGATGAGAGAGAGAGAGATACATGAAAGAAATGAGACAGATGGAATATATATATATATATGTGTGTGTGTGTGTGTGTGTGTGTGTTTATTTACCATACACACACGCGCACACACATATAAAGAGAAAAAAACAGATTTTGCAGATGCTTTTCTCTAACATAAAACATTTTTGCACATTTCTAAATCAATTTGCCTCTTTGTGCAAGCTTTGCCTTCCTACCAGGAGAAAAGAGTGGGAACCAGCGAGCTGTTGCACAACATTCTGAAAAGTCCACAGTTTTCAAAATGCCATTTTGGGTTGCAGCATTGGTATGAAAATGCAAAATTCAGCAAGTTTGAATTGAGATGTAAACTAAAACAAGACGTTTCCACCACCCCCCCCCATCTCAAGTATCGGCGGAAAGGCACCAAGGCTCACTTGTTGTTTCTGCACTTGAAGCCAAAAATAGATTTTCAGACTCCTAATGCATTTTCTGTGCCAAAGCCAGAAGCAGTTATCTACTCAAGACACTTGAAGCAGCCTTATTGCAGGCTTTTTATATTCCCTTCCTAAAGCTGAGGCCACATTGGGTGGAAGACTTGTGTGTGATGCCCTAAGAATATCTAAAAAGAGAGAAAACTGTCTTAAAGCTATGATTTCTCTCCCCCCCCCCGCCCCCAGCTAGTCACTAAAGCATAAAGTGAACTCGATAGTAAGAAAAAAAACTGTACTTCCAAATGTTCAGCCTTGATTTACTTGAACCGCTGTGGCTGAAAATCCAACGCAAGCACATCTTGAGATTCATTTCCGTAATTGAAGAAAAGCCATAAAAAAATCTCACAAGATCCAGGGAAAACTGTCAACACCACTGCTGCAGCTGAGCCTTGAGGAGCAAAAATGTCCTCAGCTCACAGTTCATGGCAGCTCCTTTGATGAGGAAAACAGGATGATTTAACTGCAGTGCTGGCAATCTGTGGCTTCCAGAACAGTTGCTTCGATGCAAAAGAGCAAGTGCAACAACAGAAGAAGGTGGAGTTCTGCTTCTCCTCCCTTGTCCATGTTCATTGACAACTCATGAAGGCTGAGATGGAAGGCAGAGTTAAATATGTTATCAGTTTAGAGTCATTGCACAGCCAAGCCAGCCAAGTCCAGCCCTTCATGAATTCTGTTTGCCCTAATCCAATTATCTTTGATCGTTAGTTGACCAGATTCTTGGACACTTTTGTTCTTGTTCAATCTCTAAGTCATCTCAGACTTTTTGCAATCCCATGGGCCATAGCTTGCCAGGCCCCCCTGTCATCCATCGTCTGCCCAAATTTACATTTATTGTATCGATGACACTATCTAACCATCTTGTCCTCTGCCTTCCTCTCCTCTTTTCGCCTTCCATCCTTCCCAACATCAGGGTATTTTCCAATGAGTCCCAAAGGTGTTTTTTTCAAGAGGCAACTGGACTTTCTGGTTTTTCTTTGAAGGCATTTTGTTTCTCCTCCAAGAAGCTTCTTCAGAAATGTCTTGAAATGTCTTCAAAAAAAACAAAACCAGAAAATCCAACTGCCTCTTGAAAAAAGCACTTTTGTGACAACTATGACTTGGATGACTGAGAATCTCCATAGACATTTTCAGTGAGACCTCTCTTCTCATTTAGTGGCCAAAATATTTCAGCTTCAGCTTTAGCACCTGTCCTTCCAAAGAACAATCAGAGTCTATTTTCCTTTAGGATGGATTGACTGATTGGGTCTCCTGGCAGTCCAAGCAACTCTCAAAAGTCTTCTCCAACACCATCTTGTATATAGGTAGAAATAATACACTCTTCAGTGCTTTGAACTCAGAGAGTCTTTCTGATTCTTTGCTTCTGACATACTACACCCACTTCAGTTGACTAGGAATATCCTGAGCATGAAGCTGAAGGTTGCGGGCTGTCTGTAAGTGTTCATACAAGGAGTTCTCAACTTAGGACTGGTTGCTTAGCAATCACTCAAAATTATGATGGAGCCTCCAAAAGGGACTCACAGTTGAGCGTTGAAGTTGTGATGACCTCCCACACTCACCTGAGCGCAATGTACAATGTTGTTGGGTTTTTTCTTTTTGGCAGAAACCACCATCATTTACTTCCAGTTACTGGAAAAACCCCACAATCTATTGTGGACCATAAGCTTTCTTAACAATCGCAGCATTCGTTTAAGGACTACAGATGCACTCGCTTAATTAATTAAGAATAAGGGCCTAGATTAGATCAGCAAGACCTTTCTTATCTCTCCAGGCACCTTTGAAGATTGGCATTTTAGTAACGCTCTTGGCCCTCTACATGTTTTGCCCTCCAACTCTCCCACCCAAGTGCTAGATCAAGAGTCCCGGAAGTCTCCTTTTTGCTGACATGCCTTTCTAACGGGGATGTGGGTTTGGCAATGTTTTCTCTGACGGGAAAAAAATTTCAGGGATTTTTCCACTACAGGATTTTTCCATGGCCCTTTTCCATTTCTAAAAATGTATCAGTTCATAAAGCTAATTGCTAACATAACCCCTGGATACCCATTCCATATCGGTCCATTGGAGCAGCTCATTTTTGAATGACTGCTTTCAGGTTGTTATTGGTAGGAAGTGTCTCTCCATGCGCGTTAGTTGCCATGCATATATTTTCAGCGTACTTCATTTCCCTCTTTGGAATTTAAGCAATGGAAGCAAAAGTGGAGATGTTTGATTTATAAGCATTTTAATATAAAATAATTCAAACAGAAGCTTTTAATTCTGTTAGAAGGGATACAGCATTCATAATAATTTATTGAATTTCTTCTCTGGCAAGAATTTGGTCTGTTTTAGATGCTTATCTGCTCCATTAAACATGGTCTGTTCTCCTGGTTTTAAGCTTTGTTTCACCCCACAACGGGTGAGCTCCAGTTCTTGCTCCAGCTTCTGAAAATGCGAGTAGATAAATAGGTACCACTTTGGTGGGAAAGTAACAGCATTCTGTGTGCCTTGGTGTGTAGTCATATTGACCACGTGAATGCATCCCGCATTCAGACAATGTTGTCTCCTCCAGCCAAGAACCAGTCAGGAGCACCGTCAGATAAGACTGGACAGGGAAATTTTTACTTTTTTAAAAAAATAAAAGTAATAAACATCTGAAATTAGTTACACTCAATTCAGACTTTTCCAGTCCAAAATTTTACCTGAAAATTCATGCCACTGTTGGGGGTATCTGTAGTGTATGGTCAAAAAGATGGTGACAATTCAAGCAACAGACATGAAAAGTGGGAAGAAATTTGGTGTCTGTGTCTGTGACCATATCAAGAAGTCAACACATTACACTATTAATTTATTGATCACTATCAATGAATACTTTGATTAGACTGAGTAGGAAGGATTGGCTCAATGTCATCCAGTTGGATTTCAATATTCAAGGCAAGACTAGAACCAGGGTCCTTAACCATTAAAATGTATTGCAGTATTTCTCAACCTTGACAAGTTAAAATGGGTGAACTTCAGCTCCCAGAATTCCCTTGCCAACCTGGGAACTGAATGTCTATAGAGATTCTCAGTCATCCAGGTCCTGGTTGTCTCAAAGATGCTTTCTTGAAAACCAATTGGACTTTGTTTTTTCCTTGAAGACGTTTCACTTCTCATCCAAGAAGCTTCCTCAGTTTAGAACTGAAGAAGCTTCTTGGGACAATCTGGGAACTTGCATGGCCATCTCCAGGTAACCAGGTTTAAGAAACATTGCCATACATACTCTCATTTCATACACTAACTCAGTAAAATAAAGTTAATTCATCCCATTCTTACCAACTAAGAGATTTCATCTGTGACAGATTGACTAGAGACAACATGGACTTTTGCAGAAATATTTTTAAAACAGTTGAATGAGAAGATTTTAAAAACATTTGTATTAAATTGATTGCCCTTTAGCTATTTTAATATAAGTAACAAATGCAGGCATATTAACTTGAATCATTCATATACTCAGCCAAGATCTTCTCCATAATTCTATGATTTGTTATATTGATTTATAATAGAATGTTTAGATAAGTGTTTTTGCATAGTATTTTTTTAAAACAAGAAAGCAAAACCCTGAAGGCTTTACAGCAGTTGAAATTATTGGATAAAACAGATAAGTTCAGCATTAAAATAGGAATCTGTAATAAAATTAGCAAACTGCCAGTAATAAATCAGTCAAGAATAAAAATTCACCCAAAACTTTTTGAAATAAACAGATTGGATCCAGATTTAAGCATATGTGGAGTCAGTATGAAAGGAATTGTGTTCCTTTTTTGATCAGACTTTTCCAAAGTTCATACATTTATCTCTAAATAAGAGTTGGGATTAACAGGAAAAAGTCAAGTAGAAAATAGGTCCATTCGGTGGATGGGCTTGAGAATTGAATGACATTCATGGGAAGTATTTCTTTTATGAGAAGTCCCCTTATCTTTTTTTTTTGCTCAAATCATGCACAGTTGAACATCTCCACACTAAACAGTTGAGTTTTTTAGAATTTGGTCAATGCAAATTAATGAGAATTTGATATGTTTGATTTTGGAGAACATATCAAAATCCACACAAGAGTAAAAAGAGTTGAAGTTTAAAAAAATAAATGCCTGAATGTGAGAAAAATCAAAAGTGACATAATCACATAGACTAGAACAATGAAAATATATGGGTTTTTAATTTGACAACTTACATCCCATTAATTTTGATGGAGATACCCTCATATTTGTTCATTCTACTTATGTACCACCTAATCTATTGAAGATTCCTTGCAGTTACATCACACTCAACAATGAAAATATCAACACAAGATCATCTCAAATAGTTTTAAGAAATTGGATGCTTTATTTATGCAGAAGTAAGAAATGATGGCTATCATCAAGTCAACCATGCTTTGGTTAGCCTAACTTTAGAAGGCCATCTCCTCCTGAAGTTAGGAGGAAGATACAGTCCACAAGGCCTAATAATACAACTACTTGTAATTTTCATCTGCTTGAATGGGTGTCAAATAGGTTGTATGCTTAGGTCGTGTACAATCTTGTGTATTGCTGACTTGGAGAATGTATGCAGGGACCTTAAGAGGATTGTTTGGATTCTCAAATTTAGCTAGGTTGCCTCCTATACTTCATAACCTCATGAGGGGGTCAACTTTGTAAGTATCATCTTGTACGGTAGGAATATGGAACATGTACACCTTTGTTCTTGCTGAACTACAATTCTCCATTGGCCAATGATGACTAGGGTGCTGGGAACTATAATTCACCAACATTTGGGAGATCTCCAGATCCCACCTGCTCATATACTGTAGTAGGATTTCAGGGATCTCTCAAGATTTGGTTGCTTAATGTTACAAAGATTCAAAAAGAAACCCTTTGCTAAAAAAAGTGAGAAATTAAAGAACCCTAAATTTGAGAATTCTATTCAAATACACACTTCAACTAGGTTTTACTTGGCCCCATTATACTGTGGATCCAAACTACTCATGGTTTATACCTTAGTAGTGTGATGAAAATCCAGATTTCTCTATTATTTCATGGCCTGCTATGCTGGATAGCCCTTCTAAGGTGTTTTCAACGAAAGAGGACACTAGAAGACCACAGATGGTCCAACTTGACCATCATTTCCTCCAGAAAGACGGCAATTCTGTTTCCAGTTTTTCCCTCTGGAAAGGCTCCAGCTTCAAAGCATGTTGTGACTAAAGGACAACTCAACCTCAGCTGAGGTCTCCGCCACCTTCTGCCATGCGTTATCCCAGCTGAATCCCTCAAATACCCTCATCGGAAACATGTCCATTTCCAATTCTGCCCAAGATCTGATAAGGCCCATTGCATCTGTTCCCTATTAGAAGCTGCAAGTTTGTTTTTCTCTTGTGTATTTTCAGGAAGACCCCTTGCACTGGGCCATGGTGCTCAGGCAAAATCCCATCTGGTGAACATTAAAAGAACGATAACATCTCTCTTTGGGAGGGTAAAAGGGTGTGCATGTGTGTGCGCATTTTTGTTTGGTTTTGGAATTGCGTTTGACTGTTACACTGATGGAAACCATGATATGTATCTCCCCCTCTCCTACCTCCATCTTCCAACAGGCACTGGGCCAAAACAAGTTGGTAGGATGCTCACGGCTTTTAAATGTAACTCTTCCTTTTTCTTCCATTAAGGACCACCACCAATGGGGCCTGAGAGGTTCTGTGCTAGGAAGGGTAGAAGGCAAGAGAAGAAGAAGGCAATTAGCAGCAAGGTTGAGGGACTTGGTGTGCACCATTGGAAGACTTGAAAGAACAAGTTGCAGACAGATTATCAAAGAGAAGATCTGCTTATCAGATTGTTATCCAAAATGACTTGATAGCATAGAGAGAGAGAGACCTAACTTGGAATCTTTCATCCTGATATGCTATTTTTTATTGGTAGGAAATATCCATTGTTTTCAAATATGGTGTTTGATATCTATGAACTGATAGGTCAACAATCTATTGTGGTTCCTCAGCTTCCTTCTAGGTGATTCCATTTGTTCATGAGGTTCTCAGAGTCCACATTATTTGCTTTTAAGATGTAGTTCAGCATCATTTTCCTCCAAAATTCATACAAGTCAATTAGATGGTCTTCTCTCACATTTAGAACCTAAATCTTTGAGTGTATATTCTACTTTCCATGATGATGATGATGATGATGATGATGAAATCCCTTTAGTTGTATCTAACTCTTGGTTAGTCCCATGGTCCAGATCTCTCCTCATCTTCTGATTTTGCATTACTTCTTTGAGTTGTTCTTCACTCTGGCTGGTGTCAGCTTTGATGATGTTCAGCCACCATGTTCTTTGGTGGCTTGGTTTCCTTTGACCGCTAACTCTTCCAAGCATAATTGCTTTCTCCAGTGAATTCCTCCATATGACATGGCCAAAATAAGTGAGACACAGTTTTGTGATTTTCCCTTAAATAAAATGTCCCTGTAATTCAAAGACTTTGCTGCTTTAAAGTTCTGTCTTGAAGATCATGCAGCTTGTTACAAATTAGGTTGGGCAAATGTATGGACTTTTTGCACATTATGCTAACCTGAGTGTTTTAACCATGACTTTTGAACAAGCCACAACAGTTAGAGTCCACACTGGATGTCCAGCAGATGCATTTCCTAACAGGCCAAACTCATGTTAATTTTGTTTTGGTGGATCACTGTGATGGAGCATCAGGTTCAGCCTGTCCAAATGCACTGACTGTGTAAGCCAGAAACCATGGTTTACAAGCCACAATTAGTTAGTTCTGTATAGCACACTAGGCTAAATCAAACAAGCCAGACTGGGTGGTTTAGGGAGATGTAGAAACTCAGAACAAGTTCTTCAACTACACTGAAATGTCTTCTACTTCTCTACAATTTATGATAATTATTTCCAAATTTGCATCTCCGTGGCTAATCCAGTCTATATAAATCTCTTTCAACTTTGGGGGTGGTGTGCTTTATTTCAAGGGGAAGGAATGTGTAGATGGCTGCCTTTCCCAATGAGATCCCCTCATCATCATCTAATGTTGTTGGACGACAACTGAGAAATCACACCCTTTCGATATAGTTACTGGGCTCCGGTAGAAATGTTAGTTCTACCTGCAGTGTGAACATGCCAAGATTCCTGAGACTCCTATGTTTTATCTCCACACAATGAAGTATATAATGCTAATGGCAGTGTAACAAGCCATATTTCACAGCAAAAGGGAATCAAGTTGTTTTTGGGCCAAGACTTGTCTAGAATTGTTAATCAACCCCCAGAGTCTAAAAGGCAGAAACCACCCTGGCTGTTTAGTTCTCAGATAATAAAAATGAGCCAAGCATTATAAATAAATGTAACCCTCCCTCTGAAATTCCCCCCATGACATAAACCAGGCCTCTTTTATTCCACTATTTTATTTTATTTTTTTGGCAAAGCTAACAAATTCTCCACTGGAAGGAAAGCTACCCTTCATCTTTCTTTCTTTCTTTCTTTCTTTCTTTCTTTCTTTCTTTCTTTCT
>BLBF01000067.1:4446904-4460901 GCA_015471245.1 Laticauda colubrina
TAGAATAGAATAGAATAGAATAGAATAGAATAGAATAGAATAGAATAGAATAGAACAGAAGTGGGAAGGGACCTTGGAGGTCTTCTAGTCCAACCCCCTTCTTAGGCAGAAAACCTTATACCATTTCAGACAATTGATTATCCAATCTCTTCTTAAAAACTTCCAGTATTGGAGCTTTTTACAACTTCTGGAGGCAAGTTGTTTCATTGATTAATTGTTCTCACTATCAGGAAATTTCTCCTCAGTTCCAGGTTGCTTCTCTCCTTGATAAGTTTCCAACCGTTATTCCTTTTCCGGCCTTCAGGTGCTTTGGAGAATAGCTTGACTCCCTCTTCTTTGTGGCAGCCCCTGAGATACTGGAACACTGCTATCATTTCACCTCTAATCCTTCTTGTCATTAAACTAAACTTACCCAATTCCTGCAACCGTTTTTCCCATGTTTTAGCCTCCAGTCCCTTAAATCATCTTTGTTGCTCTTCTCTGCACTCTTTCTACAGTGTCAACATCTTTTTTACGTCGTGGTGACCAAAACTCCAGCTTCATTCAGCTGCCTCCTGGGTTCATCCTGTGCTTTCCCTTCTCTGCTGCCCTTGGTCTCCTTCTCTTATTTGTATACAGGTAGTCCTCAACTGAAACACCACAACTGAGCCAAAATTTTCAGATGCTAAATGAGACCGTTGTTGAGTTTTGCCCCACTCTATGACCTTTCTCGCTACCGTTGTTAAGTGAATCACCCACAGTTGTTAAAAGTTAGTAACCCAATTGTGAAGTCAATCCAGCTTCCCCATTGATTTTGGTTGTGAGAAAGTTGCAAAAGAGGATCACGTGATTTCCCGGGATCCTGCAATCGTCATAAGTACCTGCCAGTTTCCAAGCCTCTGACTTTTGATCATAAGATGATGTAGAGGCTGCAATGGTGGTAACTGTGAAAAACTATCATAAGTTTCTTTTTTCAGTGCCATTGTAACTTTGAATGGTCAATAAGAGAACTATTGTAAGTGGGGGGACTATCTGTTTTCTTAAAATGGCAGTCACATATAAAATGTATTTAGTTTCTTATTTATATTGTACATATAAAATATCCACAGAACTTCATTTATACCACTGTAGGCACCATCTCAATTTTTTGTTGAACCATATCCTGGATCCAGATTTATTTATTTTTTTAAAGAAAAACACCTCAACATCTGATTTTGGCAGTTACATTTCCTAGGAAGTTCTGTTGAAATCTTGCAAAGGGTTCCTAAACAATTCCCAGAATTTTCTCGAGGCTTTGGGTGGGCGATTTTTGTTTCTTTTTCTCTCTTTCACCTCTTAACAGCATTCTAAAACAATGTCACCTCTAGCTCTGAAGGTTCTGAGCCAAGCAAAATTAGCAGCAAAGTTCCAGAGGATGAAATTATGTTTCTTGGGACAATGGAAAAAAAAAAACTTAACTGAAAGAGGCCACAGAAAAATGGACAATCTTTTAGGGGGCAATGAAAAAGAAAAGAACATATCCTCAAATAACAAATCCAATGAAGCCTGCCTATTTTAGTCTCTGATAGGCATGAAGTCATGTGGGTGGTAACATCTTGTTCAAATTATTCATGGTCATGTTTTGTGGTTTTCAAGACAACACTGTAGAAATTGTGCCCTTGTTGTCTTCCTAAATGTTCCCTTGCTTGCCATTCTGGCTTCTACACCTGGGTTGCTCAGTGATCTCCATCCAAACCCTAATTTGGGTTGGATCCTGCTTAGCTTTGGATATCAGCCAAAGTTGACTAGATGCCACCCCCATGATGGTCATTATCATCATGTTGGACTCTTGGCGATTCTATGGTCCAGGTCTCTCCACACCTTCTGATCTTGCACTACTTCTTTCAGTTGTTCTGTGCTCTGGCTGGGGTTATCTTTGATGGTCAACATCGCCCTGGTTCTCCTGACTCAGATTTAGGCTTTAGTCAAAAACATTGGCCTTGTTCTCAGTTCTTCCTCTTGGTCAGGGGTCTCCACCCTTGGCAACTTTTAGATTTGCGGACTTTAACTCCCAGAAGTCCCCAGCCAGCATGGGGGTCTTAAAGTTGCCCAGTTTGGAGGCCTCTGGCTGGGGTCATTTTTGATGGTGTCCAGCCTTTGACAGCCTGGTTTCCTTTCACTGCTAACTCTTCCCAGCGTGAATTCCCCCACATGGCATGGCCAAAGTAAGTGAGACATGGTTTTGTGATTTTGACTTCCAGTAACATATCTGGTGTTTTGTTGTTGTTAGTTGTGAAGTCATGTCCGACCCATTGCGACCCCATGGACAATGTTTCTCCAGGCCTTCCTGTCCTCTACCATCTCTTGGAGTCCATTTAAGTTCACACTGACCGATTCAGTGACTCCATCCAACCACCTCCTTCTCTGCCATCCCCTTCTTCTTCTGCTGCTCTCCATAATTCCCAGCATTAGGCTCTTCTCCAGTGAGTCCTTCCTTCTCATGAGGTGACCAAAGTATTTGAGTTTCATCTTCAGGATGTGGCCTTCTTAAGACCAGTCAGGGTTGATCTTCTTTAGGACTGACCGGTTGGATGGCCTTGCAGTCCAAGGGACTTGCAGGAGTCTTCTCCAACACCAGAGTTCAAAGGCCTCCATTCTTTGGTGCTCAACCTTCCTTATGGTCCAACTTTCACAGCCATATCTTGCAACTGGGAAAACCATAGCCTTGACTATACGCCCTTTTGTTGGCAGAGTGATGTCTCTGCTTTTTATTATGCTTGTCTAGATTTGCCATAGCTTTCCTCCCCAGGAGCAAGCATCTTTTAATTTCTTGGCTGCATTCCCCATCTGGTGTTATATGCTCCAAACCTTGCTTGCTGGTCACCTTTACTGTCCAAACAATAAGCAGGAGCCTTCTCCGGCACCATAGCTCAAAGGAGTCACTAATTGACAGAGTCACTTCTGTCTTCCTGTTTTGCTTTTTAAGATCCAACTTTCACAACCATGGGAAAACACAACAGAGAGGACTAACCTACATTTGGTCACCATTGTCCTACATTTGTTCCATAAGTTCTTCTTTGTGGAAGGGGCAAATGAACGAAAAGCCCACCACCTCCCCTTTCCCTCCTCTAATAAATCCAGCTTCCAAATTGAAAAGAAAAATTGAAAAGAAAGCCAGGAGTGTTTGCAGGTGCATCAGAGGGGGAAAAAAAACTCACGATAGCCATCTTGATATGTTGGTGCCCCTCCTTGCAGCCATAAGCACTTGAAGAAATCAGAGGTGAATAGAACCTTCCGTCAATGGGCAGGAAAAACACCTGAGAGATTGCAAGGTGGATTTTGACACAGGATTAATGGAAGGCAGTGAAGGATGCCAAGGGATCCTTTGAAAAAGTGCCTTTCTCTTTCAGCCTCCTGTCCTCCAGCCTTCCCAGATAAGTCTCTCTTGTCAAGTCAACCTTAGCAGCTGTTTTCCTCTCCTTTGGACAAGAGCTCTTCACTCACCTGGCTTCTTATTAATGCCTTCTTGGGATGTAGCCAGACCCGTGATGGGTGATGCTTGCTGCAAAAGGCACCTGATTATAGAAAGGTTAAATTTGGGCAGCTCTCAGGCTTCAAGAGAGCCAGCTTCCAAACTCTCATTATTGAAGACTCTGAGAAAGTTTAAAGCAGACTTGGATAGGAAATGCAGCAGACAGCTCCAGAATTGCCCAAGGGTTGCATTGCTTGAGTTCCTCTGATGCCCATCCAGCATCAGTTTTATCAAGACGTTGCTTGCGATGGATATTCCATTGTGTCCATGAGTCATCCTGGACCTTTGGGCCACTTCTCTGTTAAAAGTCCTCTTTTGCAATACAGTCTTCTGTTAAATGATTCAAACATGCACATGTATCCAAAAATCTCATTATTAATCAAAATCCTAACCCCAGCCTTCACAAGCTCCAGCAACTCAGGGCAGCTGAATATTTATCTGAGGAATAAAATTCAAAATAAAATCTAAAAGGTCCCTTCTTCTGGCAGGAACTTTGACACTTTCTCTCCCCTGCATCCCCCCGAGCAAAGATAAAAATAGAGAAAAAAGACCACCTTTTCGCGTAACTCAAATTCTAAAGAGAGCCATGTTTTTAATGTGCTTTTAAAGGCCAGCAGGTGCTGTTCTAGAAGGCAGGTTCCATAATAGAGAAAGATAAGGTAGAGTAGGGTAGAACAGAATAACAGAGTTGGAAAGGATATTGGAAGTCTTCTAATCCACCCCCCCTGCTCAAGCAGGCGACCCTATACAATTTCTGACACTTCTTAAAAACTTCCAGTGTTGGAGCATTTGCAACTTCTGGGGGCAAGTTGTTCCAGTGGTTAATTGTTCTCACTGTCAGGAAATTTCTCCTCAGTTCTAGGTTGCTTCTCTCCTTGATTAGTTTCCATCCGTTGTTTCTTGTTCTGCCCTCAGGTGCATTGGAGAATAGCTTGACTCCCTCTTCTTTGGGGCAGCCCCTGAGATATTGGAACACAACTATCATATCATCCCCGGTCCTTCTTTTCATTCAACTAGAAATATCCAGTTCCGGATACAGAATAGGGAAGGATAAGATATATACACATCCACATATATGCACATACGTGTACAATATATGAGCCTCTGTGGCGCAGTGGTGAGAGTGCAGTACTGCAGGCTACTTCTGCTGCAGCCAGCTGCCTGCAATTTGGCAGTTCGAATCCCACCAGGCTCAAGATTGATTCAGCCTTCCATCTTTCCTAGGTGGATAAAATGAGGACCCAGATTGTTGGAGGCAAAGAGGCTGACTCTGTAAACCATTTAAAGAGGGCTGTGAAGCACTGTGAAGCCGTATATAAGTCTAAGTGCTATTGCTATAATATACACACACACACACTGTACATATACACACATTTGTTTCACTGTTCTTCTTTCTCTGCTCTGTTCCTTGTCTTTTACTGATGTAAAAATAGTTGCTGCCTTTTCCATCACGAAGGCAGGAGTCCCATCTGCTGCACACATACAAGACAGTAAAGGAATCTGTTCCCCAGCCCTTTCTCAATTTTGCTTTCCTGCTTTATGCACATTCTAAGAGCACAGGTGGCCAGTGTGAAATCGCCCGGAAAAAATGAACAAATCCCGGATGCAATTAAACTGACTTTGGATAAATTGCCTTAAAGCAGCCGATGAAAATGGCTATCAAGTGTGGGCTTGACCGCTTGACTTAGACCGCTGCTAAATGGCAGCAAAGAGATATGATTGGCTCTCTAGGCTGCCCACTAGTGGCCATCTACATTTTTGCAGGCAGCTCTACAAATGAAAGGATGCATTGCCGCATTAAGAAGCTGCTGACGAGGACAGAAAATATATTTCCCGTTTTATTGTTCTGGTGTTTCTGTTTTTTTTTTTAAAAAAAAAATCCTTAAACAAGAACTTATATTGGAATCTTACTTAGACTGAATCCAACCCAAGTTATCCTGGGTTAAGATCAGTGGTGGGATTCAAAATTTTTTACTACCAGTTCTGTGGGTGTGGCTTTGTGGGTGTGGCTTGGCTTGGTGGGCATGGCAGGGGAAGGTTTCTGCAAAATCCCCATTCCCTCCCCACCTCACTAACCTGCTTTCCAGCTCCATTCTCCTGTGCAGGGCAACCAAAGGAGACCCAGCCGCTTAGCTGGGACTCAATGGGAGGCAGAGAGTAGATGGGGTTGGTGGGGTTAGTCAGAGGTGGGATTTGCCGGTTCTCTGAATTACTCAAAATTTCTGCTACTGGTTTTCCAGAACTGGTCAGAACTTCCTGAATATCTTAAGCTGTTCCAAACAGAGACTGGTGAGGAGGCCAAATTAAGTCAGTCAGTCTCTCCCTTCCTCCCTCTCTCTCTTTTTCTTTTTCTCTTTCTCTGTTTAAACTTGTCTGGAAATCTATTAGGAACCTCAACTTTAGCCACATAACATGAACCCTGGTGGTTGTTTCCCCATTTTTCTGTGTTCATGGAAATGTGGAGTCAAGATCATTGTGAAACCTGGAATGAGGACTTGTAAGAAATGGAAACTTTAAAGAAAAATGCTCATTAAGTTACCAATTCCAGAAAGCATTTCCTGATTTTCATAATGAAATCTTCATGGCTTCCTTCTTTCCTTCCTTCCCTCATTCCTTCTTTCCTTCCTTCATCCCTCCCTCCTGCTTTCTTTCTCTGTTCTTCCTTACCTCTCTCATCTTCCTTCATTCCTCTTTTCTCTCTCTCTCTTTCCTTTCTTTTTCTCTCTCTCTCCTTCCTTCCCTTCCTCTTTCTTGTTACCTCCTTTCCTCCCTCCCTCCCTTTGCTAGGAAATAGAGGCTGTGGGGGGATCAATCAAGTAACTTTTACAATCTCTCTAGCAAATGCCATGACCCAGGAAATCCAATTTCTAGTATTTATAGAATCAAGGGCCTCTTCAGAAATAGCCCATGGTCTTGACTGTCTTCCCTCCTCTTGCAAATGCCCCTGCTTTACATATTTGAAAAGTCTACATACATTGTTCAGCAGCTCCATAGCCTTACCTGATATGTTGGCAAGCATTTGATGCTTGAAGCCTAAACCTAAGAAGGCCCCTACACGCAAATGGATGATGAGTCATATCACTGAGAAATGCATCAGTGCCACTTTCTGTTCAAGTACAAACAGGGACAAAATTGTCTGCAAAAAAAACCACAGGGAAACTATAATGTACAGTGTGTGTCTGTGTCTCTGTGTGTAAATATATAGTATGTATATAAAGCCTCAATGGTGCAGTGGTTAGAGTGCAGTACTGCAAGCTACTTCTGCTGCAGCCAGTTGCCTGCAATTTGGCAGTTCGAATCTAACCAGGCTCAAGGTTGACTCAGCCTTCCATCCTTCCAAGGTGGGTAAAATGAGGACCCAGATTGTTGGGGGCAAGAGGCTGATTCTGTAAATCGCTTAGAGAGGGCTGTAAAGCACTATAAAGCGGTATATAAGTCTAAGTGCTATTGCTATGTATATGTATTATGTATATAAGTATTATGTATGTAGTTCTTTGATTGATTGATTATATCCCACCTTCATTATTTTTACAAATCTCAAGGCAGCAAACATATCCAACCTAACTTTCTTCCTCATATTTTCCCCACAACAACAATCCTGTGATGTAGGCTGGAGTAACAGACAGGGGTCACCCAACCAGCTTTCATAGTTAAAATGGGACTTGAACTCATAATCTCCTGCTTTCCAGCCTGATGCCTTAACCACTAGACTAAACGGGCTCTTTCTGGGTTGGAAAACAACCATTCATTTCAAGGGAGCCCACCCGTATGCAAGCACAACAAACATTCGTCCATATTAGGTTCCCCTGCACAAATCGTGTATATTTATATCCTGGTCCCCAGCCAGAAGCTTATTAAAACCCAGCAACATAAAATATATACCACATTAATAAACAGAGCCATAAAACATCTCCCAATGACAAGACTAAAGCAACAACTCAACAGATCCTGAAAAATATTGTCAGCTCTAGTAAACAGGCTATAAAAGCTTTCCTTAAAAGGATCAAGATATCAGTGCTGGCTTTTGTACAATAAGCGTAGACATAGGGTGGGTAGAGATGGCGCTACTGAAAAAGAGACAGGATGGTTTGTCCTTTTTTCTTTTTTTAATTTTTGTGTATATTTTTCCCTTTAACATCCATAAGGGCTTGGTGAACAGTATATTGTGCAGATCAATTTACATTATACATAATAATAATGATACCATTGCACATACATAGTAATAATCTTTCAACTTCTAACATTTACATATACATAGTAATAATAATGTATTGTATTACGTAGCAGTATACATATTTCCCAATTTTCCCAATTTCTATTTTCTACTTCTGTTTTCTAACCATTAGTAAAACAAATCCTGTTTTAAGAAGTATTATGTTGTCTATCCATCATCTCCTGTTCTTTTTAGCATTTCGACTCTTGACTTTTTAACAAATCTCACATGTTCTCCTCCCCTAGGACCTTATGTCTCCTTACATCACTCATTCATCCTTTTTTTCTATGATGCAGTGGGCTTGACCTCTGTGGCCATCGTGTCTTCTTAAAACACTTCCCAGGGGTTGCAAGGAAGGGATGATGTGGGAAGAGTTCCTGAAAGTTGAAACAAGCTGCTAAAGAGCGAGGCAGAGTCTCCAAGATGGCCCTGATGGGAGCGAAACCACACCTGCAGATAAAATGATAAAATCAGGGAAGGAGATCAAGATTGGAGCCAAAGGTGTTTTTCTAAAAGGCAACTGGACTTTGTTGGGTTTTTTCCTTCGAAGACATTTCACCTTCATCCAAGAAGCTTCTCAAAAGAACTGAAAAAAGTTTCCTGGATGAGAAGTGAAACACTTTCAAATTAGAGGGGGGGGAAGGAAAGAGAAAAGAAAGAGAGAGAAAGAGAAAGAAAGAAGGAAAGGAGAGAGAGAGAGAAGGAAAGAAAGAAAGAAGGAAAGAAAGAAAAAGAAAGAAAGAAAAAAGAGAGAGAGTAGGAAAGAAAGAAGGAAAGAGAGAGAGAAAGAAAGAGAAAAAGAAGGAAAGAAAGAGAGAAAGAAGGAAAGAAAGAAGGAAAGAAAGAGAAAGAGAGAAGGAAAGAAAGTCCAGTTGCTTTTTGAAAAAGCACCTTTAATTGTTCTAATTGTCAGGAAATTTCTCCTTAGTTCTAGGTTGCTTCTCTCCTTGATTAGTCTCCATCCATTGTTCCTTGTCTGGCCTTCAGGTGCTTTGGAGAATAGCTTGACTCCCTCTTTGGGGCAGCCCCTCAAACATTGGAACACTGCTATCATGTCAACCCTAGTTCTTCTTTTCATCAAACTAGACAGATCCAATTCCAGATGTAGGATAGGATAGGAGAACATTGCTATCATACCACTTCTAGTCCTTCTTTCCATTAAACTAGACATACCCAATTCCTCCAACCGTTCTTCATAGATTTTAGCCTCCATCTCTGTTGTTCTTCTCTGCACTCTTTCTAGAGTCTCAATATCTTTTTTACATCGTGGCAACCAAAATTGGGTGCAGTACTCCAAGTGTGGCCTTACCAAGGCATTATAAAGTGGCATTAACACGTCACGTGATTGTGATTATTGATAGAAGGATCAGAATGAGAAAGCAATGTGGTGCAGTAAATTGGTGGGGCAAGAAAAGGCAGAATGTAAACTTTTGGGCAAATGGACTTTATAATTTTCCTAAAGAATCTTTGTAATAATTTCCATTCCATATAAAGTGTTTTTTCCCCCTCTGAAAGCCTTTACCAAAAATCTTCATCCTTACATACGCACACTAAGACCATGTTTTGCTAACCGAGCAGATGAGTTTACATCTTGTGACACTTAAATAATAATAATTATGCAAACAGAAATGTAAATTTATGGTTGTAAAGTTTTTCTGGCAACTGTGAGCACGGCCATTTCTTTAGGGGCCATTTTTCATTTTTAAAAGAATCATTCCAACAATTAGGGCCTGATTTTTCTCATATTCCTCTCTTGCTGTCTTCAGATCATCTCTCTGTCTGGTCTGAAGCTTTGCATTTTTGTTTTTTGTTTACTTATTTTCTAGAATGGCTTGCAATTTTGCAAATGTGGAGAGAGAGAAAACAACCAAAGAGACGTCAGACTTGTTTTACTGGGTAATGACCAGATCGTAATCCTGATTCTACACAGTTGAGATCCTTTTGTACAATCTGAAACTACAAGGAGCACCTGGTCATGGCCCGTTTTGGTAACCCACCAGATTGCCAAGCCTTGGCCCAAACTAAGTGGTAGAGTAGGCCACATTTTCCTCACTCACGTTTCTTAAACTGGGGAGGACATTTTAGCATGAAACCTGAAGCACAACCAAAGTGACAAAATGATTCCAGAAATGAGTTTGCATAAATAGCAATAGATTTATATACTGCTTCACAGTGCTTTCCAGCCCCCTCTAAGTGGTTTACAATGTCAGCCTCTTGCCAATTTGGCTCTTTGTTTTACCAAACTCTGAAGGATGGAAGGCTGAGTCAATGGCAATAGCACAGACTTATATACCACTTCACAGTGCTTTCTAGCCCTCTCTAAGCGATTTACAGAGTCAGCCTACCATCCCCAACAATTTGGCTCCTTGTTTTACCAAACTCTAGGGATTTGAACCACTGAACTGCCACCGTGTCCATCTTAATGAGTATACCTGCAATCAAAAGCACAGGGGAGCACAATCAAAGAGATGAGAACTCCCACTGCCCAAAACTGGTACTGACATCTTTTGTGGCTTTGGACTCCAGAGAACTAAATCCCTGAGAAATGGTTTTTCTCTCTCTGGGTGTCTTAGCTTGCCATATCTTCTGTCCCCTTTTTTTCTCATCCTGAAGAGTTTAGACTAAGCAATGAGCTCAGGAGCTCCAAATATAGTCATCCCTGCTTTGCAAACCAGAAAAAGAAAAGCAACCATCCTAGCCAAACAGAGACTCCACAAGGACAGAACTTCGTCTTCGCTGGGCACCCAGCTCCCCTTACGATCTCCATGAGTTTTTATTTATTCAGCAAGAGTCCTGCCAGCTAGTCTGGGGCACAAGGCGGCTGCGAAAGTGTGTTCAGCTCATTTGTCAATGACGTAGCGGGCTGAGACCAAGAGGTCCCTTTGTCAGCAAGGGCTGAAACGAAATGCGTCTCTCCATAGTAGCTCTGTTCGTTTTCTCTTGCTTCCTGGCCTGGCTTCCCTGCCTCTCTTCTTCCTCTTCCCTTTCACACACCTCAACAGAGAAACCCAGTTTCCCTTTTTTGCCTTCCTGGTTGGGTAGCAGCTGTTGACTCCTCCAAAAAGGAGAAAACCAGGTCTGTGAGGGATTCTTTGAATCTGTAAGGAAAACTGCGAAATGCAGAGATTGATGGAAAAATAGGCCTGAGAGTTCATGGTGTCACAAAACAACAGAGAAGACGCTAACCTTTCAAGATAGTGCAGTCAAGAAGCATAACAATGAGGACTAGCTCTCTTTTTAGTGTGAGGTTCAGAGGTGGTATTCAGCAGGTTCTGACCAATTGTGGAGAACCAGCAGCGGAAATTTTGAGTAGTTCAGAAAACCAGGGGTAACTTTCCCCCTGGAATGGGGAGGGAATGTAGATTTTGCAATATCCTTCCCCTGCCCCACCCACCAAGCCACACTCACCAAGCCATGCCCACAGAACTGGTAGTAAAAATTTTGAATCCCACCACTGGTGAGCTTGTATTAAGAGAATCTTGCAAGCCTGCAACCTATTTCTCGCTTCCTTTCCTTTAACTCTAGAAAGACTCTAGAAATGGTGCGGAGAAGAGTAATGAAAAGAATTAGTCTAAAACGTATGAAGAACAATTGCAGGAATTGGGTATGTCCAGTCTGAATGAGTCGTGGTTAGAATGCAGCACTGCAGGCTGTTTCTGCTGACTAACAGCTGCTTGCAGTTTGGCAGTTCGAGTCTCACCGGCTCAAGTCAGGGGTATCTGATGGTGTGGTGAAACACAAGATGGCAGTCATGGCTGTCTGGTCAAAGCTCCCACCTCAGAATAGATTGCACCATTATGGCTGCCATTTTGTTTTTTTCTTTTTGGGGGGGACATCTCTTGTAAGAGAAGTAATAATAAAAGATCATGGAATGTAAAATTGGAGAGAGGGTCATGCATAACATATAACGGTAGCATATATGATCTTTTTTATTATCAAGACTCCTTGTAACGCTAGGATTTTATTTCACGCATTTGATTCGACTTTCGTGTTACATATTTTCAAATCTTGCAAGTCACTGACTGAAACATGATTTCCTTCCATTTCATTTCATGCAAACGGTCTCTGCAAACAATTCTATGCCCAAGCTGACTATAGAAGCCACTAACTTGATTTAATGCTTTCACTCATTATCTGGGGTCCTGCAATACACTGAATCTCAATCCTTGAAATAGACCTTCTTTCTTCCCCCTCAAAAAGACCCAACCAACTAAATGTGGCATGTGTGAACATTGACATATGTGCAGCCCCTACTTCTTGTGGCCTGCGTACAGCTCTTGCGGCTTGTGGCCTGTGTACAGCCCCAGCCCTTTAAGTGTGTCATACAAGAGAAACCACAGGATTTGAGATCTTACAGGCTACATTTTGCCTCGGCATTTTGCTCTTCTCGCCTTCTGTCAGGTTGCTCAAAATCTCAAGCGTGGTAACTGGCTGGACGGGAACTCGGATTTTTGGCCGCTTCTATCAGACGTTGATTTATGGAATGGAGGGGTTAGGAAAGAGCGATCCAGCCACATAAAGGTTGCTGAAGCTTGGCTCAGCAGCTTAACCGCATCAAAAGAGTAACCAACAACATGAAGGCCAATGTGGACAAGGCATTAGAGGTTGTATGGGGGCAGAGAGAAGACCACACTACATTCCTTTGCATTTGGAGCTCCCTTTTGGACTGAATTAGTGCCGCACTGAGTTGTTTTAGCAAGCAGAAATTTGGCCCAAAGACCAGAAAAGTCATGCTAAAAAGAGAGCTGGGTGGAAAGGAGAAAAACAGCCAAATCCCAGCTGGGTTCACTTTTCTTCCTGACATTTTTTTTTTTTTTTGCCTGTCTTCTTTTTTTGAAGTGGCTCTGCTGAAGAGGTTTTGTTGCAGTGGTGGGATTCAAAAAAATTTACTACCAGTTCTGTGGGCATGGCTTGGTGGGCATGGTGTGGCTTGGTGGCATGGCGTGGCATGCTGTGGCGTGGCTTGGTGGGCATGGCAGTGGAAGGATACTGCAAAATCTTCATTCCCTCCCCACCCCACTAACCTGCTTTCTAGCTCCATCTATTCTTTTCTTTTCTTCTATTCTATTCTGTTCTATTCTGTTCTATTCTAGTCTTTCCTTATTCTATTCTAGTCTTTCCTTATTCTATTCTATTCTTTCCTTATTCTATTCTATTCTATTCTATTCTTTCCTTATTCTATTCTATTCTTTCCTTATTCTATTCTATTCTTTCCTTATTCTATTCTATCCTCATTCTATTCTATTCTATTCTTTCCTTATTCTATTCTATTCTATTCTGATCATATGATCAGTTACCCAAGTCTGTTTTCCCCACAGCTTTTGGGCTCAAGCCATGCCAAGAGGGTGCCATAAAGACCCCACAGGCATGGACCCAGAGTTCCATAGCTTGATGAACTTTACTTCAGTGTCCCAAATGTCTTTTTGGAAGGATCAGCAGTTATTTGTCCTGTCCTATTCCCCCCTTTTCCATCTCCTTTTGAGAAACTCCAGTGCCAGGCCTGGCTGCAGCCAGCCAAACATTTTTGTAACTCTCAAGGAAAGAAAAAGAAAAGATGTCTCATTTAAGCTTGGGAGGGGGGAAGAGACCAACTGGACAGAGAGAACTGTTTTCCCACCATAGGCTGAACACAGAGTCGCTCATTTTTATGGACATGAGCAAATACCCTGCATCAAGTGGAGGCACAACACAGGAAACCACACACATAAAAATTAACTGAGGTTAAAGCCAAGTGTTTTCTTTATCAGGGCAACCTGGTCTACCCAAATATGGAAAGGCGCATACTGCTTCCATTTTTGCTTTTCAGCCCCAATCCAAGCAGTCGCTTTCATGACAAACTATTTTGTGTTAAATTTATATTTACCAAAATAATGGGAGACTAGTATAGATCTGTTTCAAGCTATTTAGCTCTCATCAGATAGCCATATCCTTCTGGGATTTGAACCCAGAAGGCAAGTAAACCCAGATGTTGGATGAATGTTAGGTGTTGAACTGACTTGGTTGTGGGGTCCTTAATGATCACTGAGCTTAGCTATTTTCCTGCAGATATCTCATGACCCAACTAAGAACACCATCAGTGGTTGCACTGATGGCTGTTACAGCTAACTAGCACTGATGTGGTAGACAGCTGGCACTGAGAATGTTACCTAGTTGGGTCATGAAACATCTGCAAGAAAAACCACTAAGCTCAGATAGCACAAGGGCTCCACAGTTCTCCTCCTCCTCCTTGCAAACCCTACTCCCTTCTAGTACTGATGATGTTACCTAGTTGGGTCATGAAACATCTGCAAGAAA
>BLBF01000067.1:4460911-4474680 GCA_015471245.1 Laticauda colubrina
AGTACTGATGATGTTACCTAGTTGGGTCATGAAACATCTGCAAGAAAACCACCAAGCTCAGAGAGCACCAAGGGCTCCATAGTTCGCTCTACAAATATTCTGTTCTATTGAGTCATAGTTGTGTTGCAAAACACAACTATGTTGTGTTGGATGGATTCAGTAGAAATTGGAGAAGAAGAATGGGAGGAGGGAGTACAGGAACAGAGTACAAGAGGTTCTCAGCGAGTTGGTTTTCTCCAGGAATATCATATCTGCCCATCCTGAGAGCTGTGCTGTTGGTCGCTGCCTTGATGACCCATTGAATCTCTAAGAGCTTGATGCAGGTGAAACCAGAGTTTTTCCTTGTTTATTTCATGTTACGTGGCCTAGCTGGAAGAAGGTTGTACCCGCTGGTACTCTGATACATAAGGTGACCAGCCATCCTCCTTTAGGGAGGACAGTCCTCCTTTTGTAAGTTCTGTTCTCTCTTGAAAAGTGTCCTCCTACATGTCCTCCTTTTTGATATTTGAAGGCTAATCTGTAAATCTCAATATTTGATCAATGCCGATCCGATCCATTGTGTGTGATGTGACGTATTTGTATTTGACATGACAATTCGTCAAGGCTCAGTACAGTGCAGTGAGACGTAATTATGAGACTCATGCGCTCCACACAAGAGAATTGTTTTGAAAGAGTGTGCCACGCGCAAGGGTGCACCATGCGCAAGAGTGCACCGTGTACAAGAGTGTGCCGTGCACATGTGGTTTTGGTTTTTTTCTTCAATTTATTTGTGTCCTCCTTTTCATTGTAAAAAAGTTGGTCACCTTATGATACACCTCAGTTCTAGCTTCTTGGATGGTGAAATGCTTGAGAATAAGGAAGGAGAAACTGAAGGGCCCAAGGAAGGAGGTGCCCAATTTCTTTTCTCCAAAGTCTCCTTGCCTAACGTATTGTCAACTTGTAAAGCATTCCTGCACTTGTTTCCAAGTTGGCATAAGAAAGAGGGGTTGGAGGGGAAGGATTGGAGAAGCCTACGGCAAATGAACTGAGAAGCGCATTCCAACTTTATCTTTAAAAAGATTGTAGCTATGCTACTGAAGCTTTTGCCCGTGAAAAACTTTAATTGGAGAACGTGATGGATGACACCTAGCCTGTGTATATGCTTAACTGGAGAAACTGATTTATAGCACACCCGTGGGGAGGGGGGAAGCCAGGGTCACAGGTGACTGTAATTATGTATGCCAGAATCAGCTTCATACAGGTCATGCCAGCATGGCACTCCGAATAAATTATTTGAAGTCTTTTGAATTTTGGCTCAAGGCTCATGATTTAATTAGGGCAATCGCTAGAATCCTAACAGCAAGGCATCCTGACACATACATTCATCCAAACTCCCTTCTGGTCTTGGGTCCCAGAAGGGAGAAGAGATGGAAGATTGAACTCCCTCTCTTTTCGTTGTTGATTATTCCCTACAAATAGCTGGTTCCAAATTCTGGATTCGTCTAGTATGAGTCTTGACTCAGACAGGCCTCCTGCAAAGTTTGTTGCGGTTGGTGTGTTGCAACTTCTTTTCCTGCTTTCTAGTTGTTGTCATGCTTATGTCCTGCGTTCTTCTCCCCACAGATTGTGACTCCTACTGCAAGCCAGCCAAGGGCAATTACAAAATCAACATGAAAAAGTACTGCAAGAAAGACTATGGTAAGAAGTGCCTCCTTTTTCTTCAGAGTCCTAAGTTTTCGCGGGTACTTACATGTATGCTGTTCAGCCTCCTTCCGGTATTATCCCACGTCATTGTAGTTGTGCTTTTAAAGTTGTAGCAATGTTTCAGCAGAATCTCATCTGCCATCATCAGGCTTCTGTATTCTGTATATATATTCTATATTCTCAGAGACGAAAACTCAGTACAGAAGCCTGATGATGGCAGATGAGATTCTGCCGAAACGTTGCTACAACTTTAAAAGCACAACTACAATGATGTGGGATAATACCCGAAGGAAACAGTCGTAAGTGTCAAAACTGGTCAGAAGTCACTTCTTCCAGCTCCATCGTAACTTTGAACAATCCCTTAGCTAATAGTTGTAAATCATGGTGGTGCAGAACACTATCAGATGCTCTCGTAGATCATACTGTATATCTGGATTTCCTTCAAAGTCAGGAAATCAGAATTGCTCTGAAGATCTACCCCCTCCCCCCAATCTGAAACCTTTATCATGATATGACTATGCTGGTTTATAGCTCCCCTTGGTCAGAAGGCACTCTTCATATGCTCTAAGACCTAAGGGGTGTCCAAGTTGATATCATCAAGGACCGCATCATGGAGGGAGGCAGCTTGACATCACTCGTGGTGGAGCTGACTGTGGCCAAAAGCATTGACAGCGAAAACAGGCTCCCAAGCTCTGTTTTTGGCTAGAACAGCCTCCTGGAACCCTCTGCCACAGAGGTGGGTATTCAGCAGGTTCTGACCAGTTCTGGAGAACTGGTAGCGGAAATTTTGAGTAGTTCGGAGAACCAGCAAATGCCACCTCTGACTGTCCCTGCCAACCCCATCTCTTCTCTGCCTCCTGAGTCCCAGCTAATTGGCTGGGTCTTCTTTGGTTGCCCTGCACAGGATAATGGAGCTGGAAAACTGGTTAGTGGGGTGGGGAGGGAAGGGGGATTTTGCAGTGATCTTCCCCTGCCATGCCCACCAAGCCATGCCCACAGAATCGGTAGTAAGAAAATTTGAATCCCACCACTGCCAGTGAAAACAGAGTTTGGGGGGCTGCATGTGGCCCTCACAAGCTCCATTTTCAACCATGATGGCCTTCTTTAGCCTTCCATCAGCAAAAACAGAGCTTGTGAGGGCCACGCATGCCCCACGTTCCAAGCTCCATTTTCCCTGGGCAGGACCAGGGTGTGGCTAAGATCTAAGCATTCCACAGGCTGGATCATGCCCACAGGCCTTGAGTTTACAATTTGGTGTGGCTGAGGAATTCTGGGAGTTGAACTCCATGAGTCTTAAAAGTTGCCAAGTTTGGAGACCCCTGCTCTAAGGCACCTTTGTTAAGTCCCTTAGGCAAGGATGGGATTCGAGCAGTTCAGAGAACCGGTTCTTTGAAGAAATTACTGGCCTAATCCTGTAAAGAAGGCAGGAAGGAAACATTCTGGTGTTGCTGACAGAAATTGCCTCTCATTAACCCTAATTACATTCTTGGCAGGACTAGACTTCCTGTCTCAGGAACTTCTCTGGAGTTTTTTTCCCCTCCTTTGCTGGCACTTTGCTTGTGTGGAGTCACCATTCAAAGTTATAATGACACTGAAACAAGTGACTTATGACCATTTTTCACAGTTACGACTGTTGCAGCATCCCCACAGTCATGAGAGGCCAAGCGAGGAGATGCGTGGCTCGATGTGAGTGATGTTGAGTTGGCCACGCCCAGCCAATAACATGACCATCAAGCCATGCCCACCCAGTCACATGACCACCACCAAGCCACGCCCACCACCTAAACTGAACTGGTTGTTTAAAATGTTGAATCCCACCCCTATCGGTAGCAGGGAGTTCAATATGACTCAAGATCATCTAAATTAACTTTGACTGGGGTATTACCTAATGAAGCTTAAATTCAATTTCCCCACAGTTCTCATGCTTGTTATGCTGCCCTCCCAAGAAACAGGCCAGCTCCATGCTCATCCATCTTGCCTCTTTTCCCCAGTTTGTCAAATGAACTAGAAAGAAAAAGAGAGAGAGAAAGAGAGGAAATCCTTCTCAAATCTCCAAAAACATTGTGTGCCCTTTTTCCTTTCTCCACCCCAAAGTCTTCTCTGTCTGCCAAATATGTTAAAAAGCACATTTTTCTCTCTTTCGCAAGGTGTGTGGGGTGGAGAGAGAGATTTTGAATAGGATGGGAGGTCTGTAGAGTTGGGGTGCAGGGCATCCCCGCCTGTGGGTTGTTTATCACCCAGGCATAAGCATAGTTGCTCTCTTGAGTAAAAAAAAAAAAAAAAAGAATGGCTAAAAAGGCCGAGGTTTTGATTGATCTTCTCCAGGAACTCTTTGGTTCCAAGAGAAAAGATGTTTTTGGCAAGGTGGAAAGGGAACGAGAATTTGTGATACTTATCCAAGGACTGAGAGGGGCCGGGTGGCAACTGTGGAGCTGAAAGAAGGGGGGGGGGGAAATCTTTTTTTCTACAAAGGCACAATTATCCTTGGAGATAATTGCAATCAGTTATTATTCATTCATTTCGTTGACACGTCCCTTCGGTTGAGATTTCCCATATTCCAGGTTCTTTGGTGAGATAAAGCAAAGGTATGAAAATCCATGCTTGAAGAAAGAGAGACAAGGGACTCTTTAAAATTACGGGTGGGAGAGAAAGAGAGAGAAAGAGACAGAGACAGACAGACAGAGAGACAGGGAGGGAAAGGGAGAGGGAGGGAGAGAGGGAAGGAGAGAGAGTGGGGGGGAGGGACAGAGGGAGGAGGGAGAGAAAGGGAGAGAGAGAGAGGGAGGAAAAGGGAGAAGGAGAGAGAGGGGAGGAGAGAGAGGGAGAAAGAGTGGGAGGGAGAGGGACGAAGGAGGAGGGAAAGGTAGAGGGAGGGAGGGAGAGGGAGGAGGAGAGAGGGGGAGAGAGAGGGAGAGAGGGAGGGAGAGAAAGGGAGGAAGAGGGAGGGAGAGAGAAGGAGAGAGAGGGAGAGAGAGGGGGAGGGAGGGGGAGGGAAAGAGAGGGAGAGAAAGGGAGGGAGAAAGAGGGAGGGAGAGAGAGAAGGAGAGAGGGGGAGAAAGGGGGGAGGGAGGGAGGGAGGGAGAGAGAGGGAGGAGAGAGAGAGAGAGAGAGATGCAATCTAACATCTTGAGAATTTGCTGAGCTTAGTACAGGTAGTCCTTGACTTTACAGCCATTCATTTAGTGACTGTTCCAAGGTACAACAGCAGGAGAAAAAGTGACTTTTTCACACTTATGACTGTTGTAGCATCCTCATGATCGAAATTCAGATACTTGGCAACTGACAGTCCTCTTTATGATGGTCGCAGTGTCTCTCGGGGTCACGTGATCTCCTTTGACGACCTTCTGACCAGCAAAGTTCATAGGGAAGCCAGATTCACTGAACAACCGTGTGACTAACTTAACTGCGGTGATGCGCTTAACAACTGTGGCAAGAAAGGTTTGCAGAATGGGACAAAATTCACAAATGCTTCATTCAAAAATGAAACCAATGCTTCGCTTAGAAACAGATATCTGGGGTTCCATTGTAAGTCGGGGACTATCTGTCATTCTTTTGCACAAAGCCTGACCTGTTTCTCCTACCTAAAAATCTCACACACTGTTCTGACCCAAACCTTGTTCCAAGGAAACAAACACGAAACAGAGGTAACAGCAAAACCTTTTGATGATTCTTTACAAATTCTGTTCCTTCCTGGTTAAAAGGCTGTTTCAAACTAATTGTCTCTGATAAGAACGAGTCTTGCCAAGGTTGTGCGAGGCTGCCAAGAACACTAGATAAAGTTGCCAAGAAATATTTCAAACACAAAGAGTCTCCAAACACCAACCAAGATATTCCAAACGTCCGTAAGGCTTGAAGTGCAAGAACTTCTTTGCTTCCTGCAAAGAACTCTGGTTTCTCAGCTGGCTTTTATCTCTTAAGGGAGGGGCTATCACCTTGCAGCCTTACTCTTGAGTTGCCTGTGCTGCTACAGCTGCTATTTCCTTCGAGCAGCCCTGCACTCATGGTGGCCTGCGGTGCTGGCAGCAGAGTCGGATAGTGGGGAGGAACATGGGTCAGTTCTAGGGTCTGGGGAGGGCTTGGATGAGGGATCTCCATCCAACACAGAGATGGAGCCAGGGCCACCTGAGAGTTATGTGCTGACTCCGAAGCCTCCCGAATCTGATATTAGCAAGGCAGAGGAACAGGGGGAGCCTGTTCCCAGTGCGCACTTGCACAGAGTTGCCAGAAGGCAAGAACAGTTAGGACAAAAGCGGTGACTCGCGAGTAAGGCTTGGAGATGATTGGGCCCTCCCATAAGACATAAAGGAGGAGCAAAGGGACATGAGCCTTTGCAGGAAGCAACTTTGTTCGTTCTGATCGATTTAAAATCTGAAGCTCTGTGTTGCCTTTGTGCTCCATTTGGCCTTGTACAGCTATTTGGCAATTTAGTCATTGGCAGCATTTCAAGGGAAATAAAGGTGGGTGCTTATCAGCCTTATCCTGAAATGACTGTGGAAGACTTCGGTTGAACTATTCATAAACTGTTTGGGACTCATTATGGGTTGTGAATGCATATAATTCACAGCCGCTGAAATAATTAAAAAAGGGGTTTGGGGAACAGCGTTTGATTGTTACTGTCTCAGGAAGCCTTGGTCAGAAGAGGCGTGTTACCTGGAACCCTGACGCTTACATTTGACTTGACTTCTCTTTCTCCCTTCAGTTGTTCAAGTCAACGTCTTAGACATGGAGACGGTAGCCAACTGGGCCAAATTCACCATCAACATCCTCTCCGTCTACAAATGTCGGGACGAACGTGTGAAACGGGGCGATAACTTCTTATGGATCCACATGAAAGACCTGGCTTGCAAATGCCCCAAGATCCAAATCAGCAAGAAGTACCTAGTTATGGGGATCAGTGAAAACCCCAGTGACCGGCCAGGACTAATGGCCGACAAGAACAGCTTGGTGATCCAATGGCGGGACGCCTGGACTCGGCGGCTCCGGAAACTACAGAGGCGGGAGAAAAGGGGGAAGTGTTTGAAACCGTGATTGGTTCGACCTCACGTCTGTCGTATGCACACCTCCTTCCCCTTTTGCCTGTGGGTTGCCTGTGCACTCCGCTCCACGGACTCTTCCTTAAGACTCTGTACATATTACATAACCTATGAATGGGTGGATTCACCCCTGTATAGTGTATATTTTGACAAAATTTCTTTTTTTTTTTGGAGGGGGGAGGACGGTGAGGGGTGGGGCGAGGTGGATGTGTCTTTGAGCACAGGGAGGTTTTTGGGTGGGGGGGATTGTTTGTTTGTTTTAATGTTTATTAAGAATAACATGATAAGGACAAACCTTTAATAAGGAGCAAAGTGAAGGAAAAGGTCTTCTGGACCAGTTCTTTAAGGGAATGTGGAAGAAGAAAGCTCAGATCAACTCTGGGCCAGCATGACACCCTCCTCTGTGTGTGTGTGTGTGTGTGTGTGTGTGTGTGTCCCTCTGTCTCTCTGATTCTGAGATAAATGGATGGATGGATGGATGGACAGACAGATAGATATTGTATAGGCAGTCAGATTGCTCCATCTCTCCGATTCTGAGATCGATCTATCTATCATTTATCTATTTATATCTTACTTTCTGTCTGTCTATCTATCATCTCTGTCTGCCTGCCTGTCGGTCTATATCTACAATGGATGGATGGATGGACAGACAGATACTGTATGAGCAGACAATTACTCCATCTCTCTGATTCTGAGATCGATCTATCTATCTGTCATCATCTATCTATCATCTATCTATTTATATCTAACTGTATCTATGTCTGTCTGTGCCTGTCTTATCATCTATATCTATCTACTATCTATCTATCCATCTATCTATCCATCTATCTATCTACCTACCTACCTACCTACCTTTTATCATATCCATCCATCCATCCATCCATCTATCTAATTTCCCTTCTCATCCTCATAAGTGCTCTGTGTCTTTCTCAATCTCAGGTCCTCTGCCAGAGACCTGGAAGTTGGAGGATTCTGCAACTAACTAAGAACTATCTTAGTTCTTCCTTGTTCTGCACTTTTCTGGACAGAGCTCTGATGTTGCTCCTGGGATCTGTTGGAGCCCCTCTCCCAGCTAAGGAGTCTCAGTCCCTAGTGCTCCTACCATCACTGGGACTTCTTTGGCTTTGACTTGCCACATTCACTCTAGTTTCTTCTTCAATCCCTACTTCTTCAGTTTCTCACATTCCTTCTTCTCAATGTTGCTGTCTGCTATGTTGATCACCACCACTGTCTGCTGGTCTTATACTGGTCCTTGTTTATTGCTATATATCTCCCCATCTGTCTGATTCTTCCGAATTCCAGGGATGTATTCAAGCACAGATGGACAACTCTAAGGCTAACCTAGAAAATGGATGACGTTTTGTGGTGGCCAACTCTTAACAGTAGCTGTGACAAAATGACACTCCCTTTGCCTTCTGCCTCTCCTGCTCTAAATTATGCCCTGAAATGAAGGATGCTTCTGCTAATCAGGACTGGATTCTGCCTGGCAAGGCCAAGATTTAGCTCTGGTTCTCCAAACAGCTTCAGTCTCAATCCTCTTTAATTCCGAACGGATGTGTTTGGCACCAGGTTGCAACGGGTAGAACATGGTGTGCTAGTAAAAAGACTCTCTGGCAAGCTTTAGTTGGTGACAGCCCTCACACACACTCACACATATTACACATCAAGAGAAGAAAGAGCTTGGAGGCACCTTAAAACAGATCTGCTGTGGCACCAGCAGCTCACCTCGTGATGCTATTCGAAGCACGACTGTGGATCGTCTCTGCTGGGGATGGAGGACAAGGCAAATCCATCTACGAACGCATCTTATCATGCTTTCTGTAACAGAACTTCTCCAAAAGTTTCTGGGAGGGGAGGGAGAAGTTGAGTATCTTCTTCACTTCATGAAAAGCAAAAGTAGGAATCCCACAATTGCAGTGTTCTTAGCTTGCTAGCTCTTGAGCTTTCTTTCATGATCTCAATGTTTCTCAACCTGGGCAGTCTCTATGATGTGTGGACTTCAACTCCCAGAAATCCCCAGTTAGCCGAGTCCACAGATTAGCCAAGTCCACAAATTACCAAGTTACCAAGGCTGAGAAACACTGAGCTAAATCAAGGAAGTATCACTTTTCTCGGAGCTGAGAGCCATAATGGACTCTGGAATGGTGAGGCAGAGTGGGTGGACCTCAATCTCCCAAATGAGCAGAGCCCACCCAAAACTAAACATGATTTAATTGACATGTAATGAACATTCATTAAATACAGTGAATACAGTATGATTCTTTCGTTGTTATTTTTTTTCAATGGCTTACCCTTCTCTTAAATACTACAATTTGGTTGGTGATAGCTTTTTGGATACAGCTTGTAGGATACAGATGCGCAGGTGTCCAAAAAAAATCACAATGACCTTCACAACTGCAAGTACACCTTGCTTCAGACAGACAATGTGATGACAAAACCTTCAATAAGAATCCAAATGGAATAAGACTAAAAGATCTTTAGAAGGACGCTTCACACCTGCTGCACTGGGCAAACACCCAACCTTGTCAACCTTCCCATCCACAGCAAACCGGCTGATTCAACAAAGTGTTTTATCGTGGGGAAGTAGATCCTACTCTCAAATTTCTGCAGAAACCCTTCCACTTCAAAGAATTGACTTTGGCATAAACTTACTGAGTGCCAAATATAAAGAATGGCCTTTCAAGTGCACTTTAAGGGTATGGAGAACATAGACAGAATAATAAGGTTGGAAGGGAACTTGGAAGTCTTTTCGTCTAACTCCCTTTCCATGTCAGGAGATCCTGAATCATTCAGGACTTTCTTTGGCTTGATAGGATGAATACATGTGATCATAGAAAGAATAACAGAAGAACAAAACATAAAGTTGGGAGAGACCTTGGAAGTCTTCCAACTCCAATCCCACTTCCCCCAAGCAGGAAACCCTATACCATTTCTGACAAATGGCTGTCCAGTCTCTTCTTGAAAACCTCCAGTGATGGAGCATCCACAATTTCTGAAGGCAAAAGATATTCCATTGGTTGATTGCTCTCATTGTTAGGAAATTTCTCCTTAGTTCTAGGTTGAGAGTTAAGAGCCTATGATAAAAGACAGCTATCTCAGGGAAGACACAATCATCCATAGGCAAGTGAACTAAAATAGAAGGCATCACTTTTCTTTCAGGCCCATCTTTTGATAACCATAAGTTTCCCATGATGAGTCCAAGCATTCTTCTTTCACCCCGCTTTAAACGCTTTGCAATAACTAGTCTCTGAGATCCACAAATATCTCACCAGGATTTCTTTTTCCAGGGTTGTCCTCTTGATATCGCTATTTGGATGACTTCATTAACTTTTCCCAGTGAAGAGGATACCACAGTTGCTTTTCAGTGCGTGGGATGCTACAATTTTATTAAATCGTTCCCTTTATAACATTCAGTTCAGTATTTTTACTCTGATGACCAGTTGTTAAGTTCCACCAGCTGTCAGAGTCACACCTGACTGGAGTGGCATTTAAGCCTAAATAAATTTTTAAAGTCAGTATTACAGTTGTTGGAAATATTTTGTCATAATCATGACTGCTGCACTAAAGGACAGTCATCACTGTCATCTGTTTGGGGTAAAGAAGGAATGACAAAGCAGGACAATTTTGCAATAAGGAATGAAAATTGTGATTGGGTACCAGTGCTTTTTCCTTGTGGCAGCCCTTTTCAAAGGAAGAATGTATACATTCATATAAAACCATGTTAGAAATATTGCACAGGGAATCATGTGTTATCTAACCTGGATCTCCAAGAGATATATTGATTAGCAGCCTCCAAAACCTTTAAAGCTCATAGCAAACATGCAAAATAATGACTTATTTTGAGTTGTAAAGACACACACAAGCAAACCCACAAAACTCAACACGATGTAAACATAATTCTTACAGTTGAAATGAAAAGACTTAAATCACATTGCTTGATTTAATCAACCCCTTCTCTGGGCTCAATGCATACATACAACCATGTCTTTCAAGTGTCACACTTTAGATAGAACCAAACATCCACACAAGTTCCCCTATAAACAATCTCTATCCCATTTTCCCCGTAGGCAAAATCTTCTTTGCTTTTGGGAATAAATAATTGTCCATTCCTCACAACTGTCTGGATTTCATTTTTATTTAGTCTTGCACAACCCCATCTTGAGTTGGAACCCCAAATTATTCTTCTGACACCACCAACGTGCTCCTTAAGATGAATATGATTCAGCTTGTGCCCAGGTTGCTTGCTAGGGAGACTTGGTTGAAGTGCTGATCTTCTCATCCAAGAATGACAACTCTTGAGACTGCATCATGAGCCATATCACACTTGATTTTTCTCTTGGATGACCAGGGTTTCCCATTTTTTCTTTGGACTGATGGAATGTGTTATGACTACCACGTTTGGGACTACAGGATTTTGAGGCAAGTTAATTTAGACAGGGAACTCTTTTAGCTAAGACAGCTTCACTCAACTCAATACCTGTCAAATTTGAAGAATTCTTAGCCAGCATGATCAAGAACTACAAATCCTGGGACATGAGTTAAACATCTGTAAGAGGCCAGATTGGAAATGTCTACTATGTCCACAGTTGGAGGGATTGGAACTACAATCCGGCCTCCAGGCATTTTAGAGAAGATATGAATCTACTTGTTGAATGTGATGCTTCTGAAAGGTTCCATTTTTGACTTGAATGGGACTGTTTAATATACAAATATAGGACATTTGTATCTTAAACAGTCCCATTCAAGTCAAAAATTGATTTCCCCCACAACTGAAAAACCAGTGGGCCAGGGATGGGAAACCTTTTATGGCTCACTCAGGAATTCTGGGAGTTGAAGTCCATAAGTGATAAAAGAGCCAAGTTTCCCTACCCTTGGTCTAGTCTATCAAAGAGAAGTACTTAGAGGTGATATGACAGCTGCCTTCGAATATTTGAGGAGCTGCCACAGAGAAGAGAAGGTTAACTTATTCTCCAAAGCATCTGAAAGCAAAACAAAAAGCAATGGGTAGAAATTAATCAAGGAGGCCGATCTAGAACCAAGGAGAAATGTTCTGACAGTGTGAACAATGAATCGATGGAATGACTTCCCTTCAGAAGTTGTGGGTGCTCCATTGTTGGAGGTTTTTTAAGAAGAGACTGGACAGACAAATGGTATAGGTTCTCCTGCTTGGCCAGGGGGTTGAAAAAACCTCTCATGTATACCTGCAGCATCCAGATCCAACTCATTACATAATCAGACAATCATCTTATTTACTTAAATGCAGCATTCATTCTGCCCAAAATGCTTGACACAGATTCGAGATGCTTTATCTAAAATAAAACCAAAAGATTTAGCCATTGCAGACTGCCAACATTTGATCGCTTGAGTGTCATCTTTCAGGCTTTCTAATTTTCCTCACCTCATCCCAATAATTAACAGCTTTCTACACAATAATATTAAGCTATTTGAGCTAGGTTATCTTCCCAATGAATCAAAGATTGCATCTGATTATGGCATGGTCCATAATGCCAACTAAGCTTCATTTGCTTAGTTGCCTAAAGACAGAAGAAGAGAAGCAATGGATGGAAACTAATCAAGGAGAGAACCAACCTAGAATTATATATGTAATACCACTGAGGTCGCTAAGATGGCTTTTTCAGAGGACTTAATCAATGCAGAGCACATGTTTGCCAGAAATTCAGAAGACAGAAAATATATAGAAATGACCTCCAATTTTATTTTAGTTTTTCATTTTCCTTTTGGTAGTGAAAATAGTGATGGCCGTGCTGTTCTTCTAGTTTCTAAGCTTAAGGTCTCCATTGCAGCCACAAATTGAAGAAAGAAATGAGGTTTGGTTGAGACCCATCCAGGATTGGCCTGACATTGTCCCATAAGGTGTGAAATTTTCCATCTTCCCTGTGCTTCCCTGACTACAGCTGGCAAATTCTGTCCTCCTAAACCACAAATCCTTTGTGAGAAAACCCGTGTTTGTTTATACGGCATGTCTGTATTCAAGGGATTAAAATAAACTATTTATTCCTTCATCCCGGACAAATCACATTATCCAGAAACTCCAAGGAGCAGAGATTTTGTTTTCAAAATAAACACTGGGCAGTTCTTTCCCTCTAGCAGGAACCCGCGCAGTGTGGAATAAACGCTTCGGACTACACCAGGAGCACAGAATGTACGGAGTGAAACCAACACTCATGTTCTATTCAGAAGTCCAAGATAAATGGAAGGATTTTGTATACCCTTCCTTCCTTAACCATCGCCGCTCTTCTTTTGCTGTTCTTCCATGATCTCATTTCTTTCCCCTTCAAATGGCAAGTGATTTCCAAGGCCCCTGACGCCAATGGAAACCATGTTCCCGAGTTCGACTCTTCCAGAAAATGAGATGCCTTCCAGAAGGATTCCCACCAACCACTTGACCCTTTGATCAGATCAGAAGTTATCCTTTCAGTGAGATCATTCTTCCCATCATAAATGGGAGAAGGGGCAGTCCTGTTATTTGAGTACATTGAAGCAACAATCCAAGCAGATATTGTGGGGATGGACTAGGAGTTGTTGGAGGGCAAAACTGAATTAATTATGAAGCCTGTTGCCCTTAGCTCAACAGAAAGCAAAGTCCAGTTAAACAAAGGTGAAGAAAGCTTTTAGTGCTAATCAAGTTGTACTCTACGTACAATGAAGGGATTGTATTCCTGATCTTGCCTTTCCAAAAAAGTAATGATAGGTTGGCCATGGAGATGGATTTTTGTATCTTTGAGGCTTAAAAACATAGTGTTTGTTTCCCAGGAGTACTAGATCCGGGCTGCAATTGAGATGCTTGTTATGGGACAACAGGGACAGTTTTCTACATTTTCGCCCTAGCTTTAGGTGATTCTCTCAAATTTTCCAGCTCATGTGCTAGTTTTTAAACCAATATCAATAGGGGAGAGGGAGGAGCATGAGGAGAGGAGGAGGAGGAGGAGGAGGAGGAGGAGGAGGAGGAGGAGGAGGCGAAAGAAAAAGAAGAGGAAGAGGAAGGAGAAGAAGAAGAAGAAGAAGAAGAAGAAGAAGAAGAAGAAGAAGAAG
>BLBF01000067.1:4478498-4502844 GCA_015471245.1 Laticauda colubrina
TGTGTGTGTGTGTGTGTGTGTGTGTGTGTGTGTGTGTGTGTGTGTGTAAAACATCCACCTGAAATGAAAAACAGCTGTTTTGTGAATGAAAGAGCCAGGAAACCACTGTTGAGAAAAGAATTATTGGCTCTCTTCCCCCTGTGCACTGAATTGCAAAATAACTAGGCGTGGAAATTGTCTGATGTTTAAGGGACAGAAAGAGCATTTTTTCCCAGTTGGTGGAGAAATAGAGTGGTGTAAAAACTGTTTTTCCCCTTTATACAAAACTATTTTTAATTGCAAGTACTTAGTGTCATTTTTATCCTTCCTTTCCTTGGAAGAGTTCATGCAGTTGAGTCCTTTTGACTATATTTTTCAAACCAAGCAACTTTAAGTTGGGTGGACTTCAAATTTTCTGAATCCCCCATCCAGTATTTTTGGAATTAAGACCACACATCTTAACATTGCTGAAAAGCCACTGAGCTTTATCTCCCAAACTTCACTAACCAAGTTTTTAGGCTGAGTGTTTGGTTCATAAGCCATGCTAGTTTAGGGCTACTAAACCAGGCTGCAAAAGCTGAAATTATCACTAGATGGTTAGGATTTCCATAATCTGAATAATAATCTCATTCCACCTATCATGAAGGCTATCTACATGCTTGCAGCTCAACTCTGGTTAACTTATCCTGGATTCAACTTTATCTTGCATTGTGTTCTCCAGATCCTTCCTTCCTTCCTTCCTTTGTTCCTTCCTCCTTCCCTTTCCCCTTCCATCTTTCCTTCTTTTTCCCTTCCCCTTCCCTTTCTCTTCCCCTTTCCTCTTCCTTCCTTGTTCCTTTCCTTTTCTCTTTGCCTTTCCCCTTCCTTCCTTCCTCCTTCCCTTTCCCCTTTCCTCCCTCAAAATGAGTCCTGAAATCTTTGGATTACATATAACAATCGTTGTGCTGTTTCAGAAGATGTTCTTCACCAGAGCACATTATATGAAAGAAATAATATTTAAATACCAATCAAGAGGATTTGATGAGAATCATCCCTTCCAAATTCACCTCTTTATTAGCAACTAAGGTCTTTGAAAGCTCCTTCTTTTGACCCAACACCCAATCCAGAGGTCTATGAAATGGTTTGAGTGACTAGATACTAAATGTGATGGCAATTTCTCTCCAAGGACTGAGTCTGGGCACGTCTTTGTCTCCAAATGCCCTTGGAATGAGTCGGATGTATCTCAAATTCGTGATTTCAACTTTTCAACTTTTTTCAAACCAAGAATGACACTGATGTCACCACTTATTATGAGTAGTTGCTTCCTCTCGTGGCTCATCCTGCAGACATATCAAACACTAAGTTTTCATTACTTGAGGCTAAACTGCAGCTGTGTGTTTGTTGTTCCATACATTGCAGGAACCCAGAGTTTGTTTTAGCAAGTGGTATGAATAAGACCGTCTGATAAAACTGTATTATTAGTTGGAGAAATTGCATAGCATATGAACAGCACAACTGGGTTTGATTAAGCTCATTTAACATTTGAAGTAGTTCATGAATTCAGGAGACCTGTTAAATGTGCACACCCACCCCAAAAATCCCAGAGGAACTGGAAATTTTTAATGATTCTTTGCTCTTGTTCTGAAATGTGTGGAATATATTAAAACCTGCTAAAAATGCACCAGTCTTGACTAGGTCAGTGTCTTAATGGCTATTTTCTTTCCTTCATAGTCTCTTTTTAAACCTATTTTCCCTGCCTTGTTGCCAAGGAAAGTAAGCAAGCCAAGAAAACAAGCTATCTCACTGGGGAACAAATACCAGCCCAAATCAGAAAATGAAGAAAAGTAAATATTTGCTTCAAATATTCCTCCACATGAGCTTCCTTTAATGCTCAGCGCAAGTCGGTTTCTGTATTTCCAAATTTGGGCTGCCTTCTTTTATTGCCATGTAACAAAAGAGGCTTCTTTCATGAGCATTATCGACCTTTCATGGTTGATGGTAATTAAACACTGGACCACCTCCATTCCTCCACCTGCTTGGATCAAATTTTTTTTTTAAAAAAAAAAATTAGTCCTGGATTTTAAATGCAGCCAATAAAGTGGAAACAGTCTTAAGTTTTTGCAGCTGACTGGCTGGATCTGGTGTTGTTTTAGCCTCAACTTTGTCTTGCTGCCCATTTCCCTCTGCTCAGCTAACATCTTTGTAAATAAATCAGATTTTTAAAAATATCAGTTGCCTCAACTGGTCATCACAAGGAAATGAGTGGTCCAGCAACAGGTGCTGTTAATGTGTTTTTCTTCTCCATTTTGTTGTAACCTCTGGAATATGGTGATGACTCTGGAAGTGAGAAGGTAAAAAGCCTGTTCTCCATGGGATACCTACCTAAAAAACTGCCACCAATCCCACGCTTCAAAGCCGCTGTAAGCCACAGGGAAAATGTCCTGGTATCTCTTGATGATTATTTATCTTTCAAATAAATGTTTTTGCTGGGTTCTGGTTAGGGGCACAGATATAGTTATACAGGTAGAACAAGGAATATAATCAGAAGGGACCTTATAGTCTTTTAGCCCAAATCTTTTTTATTTGTTTGTTTGTTTGTCAAGCATGTTGAGAAAATAAATATAAGTATGAACATAACATATAAATGTATAAGTATGAACAGGTACAAGTACTGTATATACATAATATGAATCAATGGGAACAATAGGACAGGGACAGTAGGCACACTGGTGCGCTTATGCACGCCCCGTTACAGACCTCTTGGGAATGGAGTGAGGTCCATGGTAGACAATTTAAGGTTAAAAGTTTTGGGGGTTAGAGGATGTAACAACAGAGTCAGGGAGTGAGTTCCAGGCATTGACCACTCTGTTGCTGAAGTCATATTTCCTGCAATCAAGTTTGGAGCTGTTTACTTTGAGTTTGTATCTATTGTTTGACCGTGTGTTATTGCAGTTGAAGCTGAAGTAGTTGTTGATAAGTAGGACGTTGTAGCAGACAATTTTGTGTACTAAGCTTAGATCAGACCGTAGGCGGTGTAGTTCTAAGTTGTCCAGGTCCAAAATTTCAAGCCTGGTAGCATCAGGTATTCTATTGTGAGCAGAGGAGTGAAGGATACTTCTCGTGAAATACCTCTGGACTCGCTCAATTGTATCAATGTCTGTTATACAGTGTGGATCAAGCAGGAGATCCTACATCATTCCAGACAAATGGCTGTACAGTCTCTTCTTGAAAGCCTCCAACTTCTGAAGGCATGTCATTCCACTGGCTTAGTGTTCTCACAGTTAGAAAAGTTCTGCTTAGTTCTAGATTGCTTCTCTCCTTTCCACCCATTGTTTCTTCTCCTGCCCTCAGGTGCTTTGGAGAATAGCTTGATTCCCTCTTCTTTGTGGCAGCCCCTCAGACACTGGAACACTGCTATCATGTCTCCCCTGGTCCTTCTTTTCACTAGACTAGACATACCCAATTCTTGCAATGGTTCTTCATAAGTTTTAGCCTCCAACCCCGTAATCACCTAGACTAAGTCTAGCTCAGGGCAAATGAGGAGACAGAGTTCAGTTGTCCCTGAGTCACATATTTATTTAGATCTGGACAAAGGTAGGTCCTCCCCATAAAGCTGGAAGAACCTTGATTTCTTTAGCATGCTTTTATGCTTTGGTTACATCAGCAGGAAATATAGACCAAGTAGAGAAGTTACTAAAATATATGCGCCCGTATCCTAAAGCAATGGGTGTTTTGAGCAAGATTTTTTGTTAAGAGCCCTTGTGGTTTCTTTATCCTCCCTTCCCCATGGTAGGGACATCTGTCTTACTTTTCCATTTTATAGAACTGTGGTATGGCCCAGTGGTTAGAATGCACTATTGCAAGTTGACTCTGCCAACTGCCAGCAGTTCGATCCTGACCAGCTCAATGTTGACTCAGCCTTCCATCCTTCCGAGGTGGGTAAAATGAGGACCCAGATTGTTGGGGAAAAGAGGTTGACTCTGTAAACCACTTAGAGAGGGCTGTAAAAGCATGGTGAAGCAGCAGTATATAAGTCTTAATGCCCTTGCTGGTGCTAGTGCTATAAATTCATTTTCTTTCACTCATTTCAATATAACAAGATGGACCATTCAGACAACCTTGAGTTACCCAAGGAGGCTGGGATGATAACAAACAGGTGAGATACCCCATGATCAGCCCCAAGGAATGCAAGCTCAGCAGCTAAGGGCAGTCAGCCTGTTCAAACTTTGGATGGGATGAAAAAGAAAATACTTTTTTTTTAATGCCTAGAACTCTGGATCAAAGTTGGAAAGACCTAGTTTTATTTATTTAGAAAAGCCAGATTATATTGGCAGATGTGTATTTTCTTTCCTTTCTTTTTCTTTCTTTTTTAAGTCTTTCACAAACATTGGCTCTGATTTGAGGTTTCCTGACTGGCATGCTGTTTTTAAAAACTTCTTATGGGAAAGGAAAGGGGAATAATATTTAAAGAGATTGGTGGTAGGAGAGGGTGCATCTGAAGGCTTTCCCTGTGCACCTGAGGTTTCCTGAAACAAAACTTAGAATGGGGCTCTGAAGTTAGATACAGCTTAACAGAATTGGAAGAGACCTTGTAGGTCATGTGGTCCAACCTCCTGCCCTATACCATTTCTGACAGATGGCAGTCCAGTCTCTTCTTGAAAGCCTCCAGTAATGAAGCTCCCAACTTCTGGGTAGTAGTGTTAGGAGATGGGGGGAAATCAACAACCAAACATAGCCATCAGCCCAACACCAAGAGACAAATTGCAAAGAAGAGTGAACAACAAGATGACTCCAAGAGAATTCCAGCCTCCAGTCAACCTCAAAAACTAGAAGTTCGATGTTCTTCCAGGCTAGGAAGCAGGGAGCACAGGGCCCACCCTCTAAGAAAGCAAAGTCCAGGCCAGGCCAGCCTTCTCTCCAGCAAAATAAAAGGCAGGAAGTGGGCTCCAGCAGCCAGGAATGCGAATTATTTCTCAGCCCTGGGCAGGTGTGCTGTGGAGTCAACTTACTGAAGACATCATCAAACTGCCCTCATGTTGAGGTGTGGAGAGAGCAGGTACAGGAAAAGATCTCCCAGCAACTCTCCAGGACAAGGAACAGAGCACATTCTCTTCTTTTTAATATGTGTAATTAAATATTTTCATTTGAAATGGATACAGGTAGTATCCATTACCGGATTATTGGTCATGTCCATTGTTCATCTTGGCTTCGGATCACAACCGAACCCAAAATTTCCATTGCTAAACAAGATGGTTTTTAAGTGACTTTTGCCACATGTCACAACCTTTCTCGCCACCATTGTTAAATGAATCGCTGTAGTTGTTAAGTTAGTAACACGATTGTGAAGTGAATCTGGCTTCCCTACTTGTAACTGTTCTTCATATGTTTTAGTCTCCAGTCTCCTAATCATCCTGGTTGCTCTTCTTTGCATTCTTTATAGAGTCTCAACATCTTTTTTATAGTGTGGTGAGCAAAACTGGATGCAGTTACTCTAGGTGTGGTCTTACTAAGGCTTAATAGAGAGGTGTTAGTACCTCACTTGATCTTGATTGTATCCCTCTTTTAATGCAGCTTAGGACTATATTGGCTTTTTGGGTGGCAGTTACACGCTGCTAGCTCCTATTTAGCTGGTTGTCCACTAAGACTCCAAGATCCCTCTCCCAGTTCCTGCTACTGAGCCTGGGTTTCACCCAATCTATATGTGTCCTTTTGGTTTTTCTTGCCTAAGTGTAGGACTTTACTTTCCTCTACACTGAATTTTATTTTCCTGATTGTTAGATAGGGACCAGTGTTCTAGTCTGTCAAGATCCATCTGGATATTGAGCCAATCTTCTTGGGTGTTAGCTGTTCCTGCCAGCTTTGTATCATTTGCAAAGTTTCCCTTCTATTTCCTCATCTAAGTCGTTAATGAAGATATTGAAGAGACTTGGTTTATCAGGTTGCAAAAAGGGATCACACAACCCTGGGATGCTATAACCATCATAAATATGAGCCAGTTGATAAGTGTCTGAATTTTGATCACATGACCACAGAGAGGCTGCAATGGTTGTGCAAAAAACGGCCATAAGTCACTTATTTCAGTGTCGCTGTAACTTTGAACAATCATAAACTAACTTGAGGGCTACCAAAGAAAAACATTGTCTTTGACACAGTGTTCAACAAAAATTTAAATGTTTGGTTTGGAGGTGGAGTCAGGATACCACATTTGTGTCTTCTCATGATGTTGGCTTCCACCAAGGGGCACCGTGGCAGGTTAGTGATTAGGGCATCAGTTGGCCTTAATAATCCAACCCTGCTTCAAATTACATTTGAAATTAGCCCAAAGACTAAGAAGCAATTTCTTTGGGGCAACACATCTACCTGTACCCTTAGTGATCCATTAAGAGGTGGAGACAAGGGACGCAGTGGCTCAGTGGCTAAGATACTGAGGTTTGTCAATCTAAAGGTTAGCAGTTCAGCAGTTCACATCCCTAGCACTGCGTAACAGACTAAGCTCCCATTACTTGTCCTAGCTTCTGCCAACCTAGCAGTTCAAAAGCAGGTAAAAAATGCAAGTAGAAAAATAGGGACCCCTTTAGTGGGAAGGTAGGAGCGTTCTGTGCGCCTTTGGCGTTTAGTCCCGCCAGCCACATGACCACGGAGACGTCTTCAGACAGCAATGGCTCTTTGGCTTTGTAACGGAGATGAGCACTGCCCTCTAGAGCTGGAAATGACTAGCATGGATGTGCAAGGGGAAACTTTACCTTTACCTAAGAGGTGGAGAAGGCCAGATTTCATTTGTGGACATTGAATTCAATAGGTCCAAGGGCACATTTCCCACTTGAGAAGTTTCCAAGTAGAACAAATGAATTACAACGGAATTGAATCGGATCGGAAGCGCAAAACATAAATTGTACAAAGTACTTCTGCAAGGCATTTTCTCCCCTTTCCTGCTTTATGGATAATGACAAGAGGTATTGCTTTTTCCTGAAAAAAAATATTGCCATCTTTCACCTATTTGAAAATTTGGCTGCATGGCTGTTGTGGGTTCCGCAACCCCAACACTGATTTCATGGGTTAAGGGTCTGCAGTCCATTTTGTATATATATGCTGAGGACTTTTCCAAGAATGTTGTTGGCAGATGTATACTCATTGGATCTGGCCTCCCTGCATATCTGTCACTCTACCGCTAGCCTAGAACAGCAGCTGTGTTAGTCTGGATTGTGAAAGCAATCACCCCTTCCTAGGAATGCATACCAACTCATGGGTTGTGCTGAAAATGGATTGGTGCAACTTGCTCCCCCTCCCCCCCAAAAATTTCACATTGGCACAAAGGTTGGGATGTTGGCTAATGCTTCTCTCTTTCTCTATCCAGAAATCTTTTTGTTGTTGTTTTTTAGAGGAATCTGGGAGGGGGGAAATTGCATGTGTCTAGAGTTGCATATCAATATATATATCAAAGAGAGAGTGCTTACTTTTAAATTTGAAGACTTTTGTCGTGGTGGAATTAACTTAACAAGGAATGACACCAGAAAAATTTCCATCAAAATGGTACTTGGCCAATTTCATTCATGGTGGCATTAATTAGGGGAAGAGAAGTTAGGGGAAGACAGGAGTGTAGATAGAACCAGTTTTATGTGGGAAAGAGAAAGGCCCAACTACCAGATCAAAAACCTGCCATACAAAGCAAAACTTAGAGGTGGCTTTCCTGATGTGAGCATCCTTTGACCCCCAATGGCATCTGCAGAGGGAATGGGAGGGCAATAAATGCGGGATGGCTGCGGTATTGGTGTTTTGATGCTCCCTTGCAGATTCCCCTCTCTGATCCTTGAAATTTTAACCATTATACTGAATTATAACTGATTAAGCTTCTTGGCTAACAAGCAAAAGTCTTCCTCTTCTTCCTCAAATAAAAAACAGTCCAGTTGCCTTTTGAAGGGGGAAAAAAAGCAATTCTGAGACATTATATTGAAGAAGACTGCTTTGTAAAAGGGATAGCTACTTTTAAAGTTTTTTTCTTTCTTTTCCTTCATTTGTTTCTTTTCCTTTCTTTTCCTTTCCTTTCCTCTCCTTTCCTTTCCATTCCTTTCCTCATTCCTTTCCTTCATTTCTATTTCTTTTCCTTTCCTTTCCATTCCTTTCCTTCATTAATGTTTCTTTTCCTTTCTTTTCCTTTCCTCCCTATTTCCTTTCTTTTCCTTTTTCCTTTCCTTTATTTCTGTTTCTTTTCCTTTCTTTTCCTTTCCTTTCCCTTCCCTTAAGTTACAGTTGATGCCTGGCAACTCCTTGAACAAGTTCCCGCCATTTTCTTGGCTTTTTAAGCAAGATTTTTCAAAGGGATGGACTACTGTCTCCTTCCTAGACACCCAGCTGACTTTCTGCCTCAGGTGTGGGACTAGAACTCACAGTCTCCCTAGCTCGATGTCTTAAACCTGTATACTAAGCTGTTCCTCAGTAATGAGAATGGGACAGAATTTGCCTTCAGAAGTTGTGGGACCGTCATCACTTGAGACTTTCAAGAAGAGATTGGATTGCCATTTGTCAGAAATGGTGTAGGGTCTCCCGCTTGGATGGTGGGTTGGACTAGATGACCTACAAGGTTCCTTCCAACTCTGATTATCTGTTAATGCTAATAAAGTTCCTGCAGTTTTCTTGGCAAATTTTCAGAAGTGGTTAGCCTTTGCCTTCTTCTTCTTCTCAGGGCTGAGAGGGAGGGACTGCCCAAGGTCATTAAACTGGTTTGGTGCCTAAGGAAGAACTAGCACTCTTGGTCACCTGGTTTTTAGCCTGGTGCCTTAGCCTCTACACCAAACAGGCTCTCCATCTTTCTCAGGTCTTTCTAAAATATCTCTCGGGGGCCCAATCTAAGATGCTTGCTGGATGCCCTTTTCTCCCCAGGTCACCTTTCTTTCTCCCCCCCCCCCTTTACAACCAGCCCCTCCTGCTGCTTTGTTCGATAAGCAGGTGCATAGCAATTCAAAGGTGCTCTGGCCAATCCTTCTCTGAAGCTGACTTTTTTTTTATTAGTTGATTAAAAAAAGAAAGAATGCATCCTTTTGAGAACAAATTCTTTGCATCTTTGGCATGGCTGAGCTGTAACTTTATGCCAGTTAAAAGACTTTCAACCCCCCCAGCCCCTAGGACAAGAACCATTGAAGGGGCTCCTCCCTTGGTGCCCCCCCCCCATGTGCCCAGATGGTTGCAACACAAAAACACACCCTTGCACACCTGGGGATTTTGCGTTCCTGCCAGCTTCAATCATAGCATGGAACTCCTGGGTTTTTCAATTAGGACAGGTGATGATGAGGGTCTGGCAAGAGTTGGGTTGAGCCATATAGAAAGGGATCAAATGGAGGAGCCAGTTGTGGGGAGCTCTTCCCCAGCCCACCGGCTGAAGCCTATGAGCCATTCCTTACTGGGCCTGAACTGTTTTCAATCCCATCACCAGAAGCAACCTCAAGGAATAATGGATGGAAATTGATCAAGGGGAGATTCAACCTGAAAATAAGGAGGAATTTTCTGACAGTGAGAACAATCAAGGGGCTGCCACAGAGAGGAGGAGGGGTCAGGCTATTTTCCAAGGAACCCAAAAGCCAGACAAGGAATAATGGATGGAAACTGGTCATGGAGAGATTCAACCTGGAAAAAAGGAGGAATTTTCTTGACAGTGAGAACAATCGACCCATGGGACAGAAGTTGCCTTCAGAAGTTGTAAGAGCTTCATCCCTGGAAGCTTGCAAGAAGAGACTGGACTGCCATCTGTCAGAAATGGCGTGTTGGAGTTCATTGCAGAAATCAGATCCAGAAAGCACGTGCAGATGACTGATTCAGCAGGATTCATTAACAAATGAATAATAATATATGAGCAAAATGTACAATACCAGTAGTAGACTCTCCCAACATAGCACAAGCAAAACACAACAGCAGCTTCAGAGCTCAGAGAAGATAGTTTCAGTTTCCATTTCAACCTAACCTTAACCCTTAATTTGAGTTACAAATATTCTCTCCTATTAACATTCATATATAAACAGAGAGCAAACCCCACAGCTTTCTAGCACTGATGTTACTTAGTTGGGTCATGAAATGTCAGCAAGAAACCAACCATGCTCAGAGAGCACCAGGGCCCCCACAAAATTGCTTCTCTCAAGGCTGGCTGGCTTATTTTTTACATTGGACTTTCCTTCACTTTATGGTCAGTGCTTTCTTCAAATAACTTCGTCTTTGATTGATTACCCCTTTTCTCCCTCCCACCCTTCCCATTTCCCTTTTTCACAAATGGAATCAGGGTTCACATACATGTTCTCAGTTCTAGGCTGTAAAGGCAATGTAAGCATTTAAAGAAAAGAAAAAAGAAAACTCATGGCTTAAGAAAGTGAAGCCTTTGCCTGTGGTGGAAAATGGCGAATATATAAAGAATGAGAGAGAAAAACAGTGTGTCTACATTTTAAGCTTTTACTTTGGGCAACTTTTATCTTCCCTTTCTTTTCTGTCTGGGAAATAGCCATAAAATATTTAACGGATCAGGGCAATCAGTTTCTGGTCAGCAGGAACTAAGACTGTTTGCTTGCAATGAACCACAATGTGGCCCAAGCTACCACATGTGAATCCAGATGTGAAGTCAAGGCATAAATGAATCTCGGACAAGGGGGAGGGAACCTAATGTTTACACACACACACACACACACACACACACATACACACACACACTTTATTTTGTCTTGTAAAATCTTCCCCAGTTTAGTATCAGTGTGCAATTGCTGGAACCTTGGCAGACTGTACATGAGTTTACATTACAACAAGGAAGAGCTCCCATTATTAACATGTGTTTGCTTCTGGTACCTATATGGGCCCCAATAGCAGTGAGTTTCTCTCTCCTCTCTTTCTCTCTCTCTCTCTCACAGGTTTGTGTATGTGTGCATTAAAAACAGTTTCTGTAGGTGCACTTGACAGGAAGGAGGAAACTACAGTGAACAGCGTACAGGCATCCAAGATTCCAAAGCATTTTTAAAAAATTCATTAAAAACTGTTTTCTTCTTTAAGTTGCCCCATTTCTAGGGCAGTGAAAAATCCCAATTCTGTCCTTTTAACTATAGAATCCATCCCCATTCTCCTTTGGCCCAAAAACACCGTAAGGGCCAGTGGTGGGATTCAAAAAAAAAAATATTACTGGTTCTCTGGGCTTGGTAGGTGTGGCAGGGGAAGGATACTGCAAAAATCCCCATTCTCTCCCCACCCCACTAACCTGCTTTCCAGCTCCATTTTCCTGTGCAGGGCAACCAAATAAGACCCAGCCGAAAAGCTGGGACTCAATGGGAGGCAGAGAATAGATGGGGTTGGCGGGGCCAGTCACAGGTGGGATTTGCCGGTTCTCCGAACTAATCAAAATTTCCACTCCCAGTTCTCCAGAACTGGTCAGAACTGGCTGAGTACCCACCTCTGGTAAGCGCCATAAATGAGGTCATGATTTTGGATTCACAGCCTTTGAAACTCTGATGATATAAATGTTCATTATCATCATCCACCTTCTCCACTTCCTCCTTCTTCTTCTCCTCCTTCTTCTTCTGCTTCTCCTTCTTCTCCTTCTTCTGTCCTTTCTCTTCTTCTCCTTTTTGCTTTTGCTTGACTATCCAAGCATTGATTGGTTGTAATAAGTCAATTATTGAAATTCCCTTTTTAAAAGTTGGCAAGGCATCAAGAAAATGTCAGAAAGGTTTTTCCTTCTGCGTGATTCTGGACATTGCTGGCCTATCCAAGGATATGTGGAAACCGGGGAAATAAAAAAAGGCTAATTACTGAAGGGATGAATGGTCCTTGAGCTATACCAGGCCAGGAAATGTCCAGAATGATTTAATAATGAGATCATGGTGAATGTCAACTTTTAGCAGCAATGATGGAAATCAAGATGCCATTGGTAGTCATTTATTCAGTGGAGATTCATTTGATTTATTATATATATTTCTAACATTTTCCCTGGTGTCCTGACTGGTTAACATCAACGTTCACCAAAGTTTGCCATGCGCCCAGAGATGCTTTTCAATCTCCTTGTTTCATCACAGTGAATGCACAAGTAGGAAAACATCGCCCCAGCACCACAATCAAGACATTCATCACACAATTTCTCAGCCAACTTTCTTCCGATCTCCTGATGACTGCAGAAATCATTAACTATCATCCACTTGACTGGCTCTCTGATGAACGGAAAGGAAGAGAGGTGGGAAGACTGACTTCCAAGTAAACATTACTGGGGGAATATCCATTTGAATTCTTATTCATGCATTGGATTGACCAGAATATTCCAGAAAACAAGTTGACTTGGCAGGTCAGCGCATGGAAATAGGAACTAACTAAGCATGGCACATGCCGCTGTTATGTCAGGTGGATGCTAGATTTTGACAGGGTAAATATGATGATTATCGGATTTTGGATTTAACTTGCAGCAACTCTGTCTATTTTAGTGTTTACCAAGTCAGTTTTTTCCTTGTACTTGTCCCTGTAAAAACTGGATGCTGTTTGTCTTCAGGAGAGAAGCTAGGAAGTACTACAATAATTCCTGTAGACATGGCCATGTAGGTTCACCTTCCTTTTCCATCAACCTTCTTGAGAAGTTAAATAACCAAAGCAAGCTTTATTCATTGTCAATAAAATCTTCCTTCCTTCCTTCCTTATTTACTTACTTATTTAATTATTTACTTACTTTCAGATTAACACATTTGGATGGCACCTAGTAGGTTATCTCGTCCATTTCCAGGTTGAATCTCTCCTTGTTCAGTTTCCATCCATTATTCCTTGTCTGGCCTACAGGCGCTTTGCAGAATAGCTTGACCCCCTCCTCCTCTCTGTGGCAGCCCCTCAAATATTGGAAGGCTGCTCTCCTGTCTCCCCTGGTCCTTCTCTTCACTAGATTAGCCATATTCAGTTCCTGCAACTGTTCTTCATATGGTTTAGCCTCCAGTCCCCTAATCATCCTGGTTGCTCTTTGTACTTTTTCTAGAGTCTCAACATCTTTTTTATAATGTGGTGCCAAAACTGGATGCAGTACTCTAGGTGTGGTCTTACTAAGGCTTTCTAGAGTGGTATTAGTACCTTCCTTGATCTTGATTGTATCCCTCTGTCAGTGTAACTTCAGACTGCATTGGCTTTTTTGGCTGCTGCTGCACACTGCTGGCTCCTATTTAGCTGGTTGTCCACTAAGACTCCAAGATCCCTCTCACAGTTACCGCTATTAAGCCTGGTTTCACCCAGTCTATATGTGTCCATTTGGTTTTTCTTGCCTGAGTGTAAGACTTTACTTTTATCTTCTTTCTTTCTTTCTTTCCTTCCTTCCTTCCTTCCTTTCTTTCCCATCTTTATTATTTTACAAATAACAGAATAACAGAGTTAAATTTCTCCAGCTGTAGCAATGTGGTTGGCATGACCATGGAATGTAGCTTTAGCATTAGATCTATGGTTCCTTTGAGATCGTTGGCCTTGTAAAAGCTGCTGGAGAGGGGAAGAGTGGAGGCACAGGGGTAACAAGCTGCACTGCAGATGTTTCTGGGGATGAAGGAAGGACCTCATTCTTGTGAATGAAATGAACAAAATGTTAAAAAGTTATGCTATGTATGTAGTTACTTACCAAACACATCTAAAGTATATCAAAGGAACTATCTTTGCAAACCCCCCAAGGCATGTCACCACTTTTGAGCACGCCTAATGTTTGGAAACGGAAAGTTGAAAAATTTTGACATGTCCTCTAATGTAGCAGTCCAAGCTAAACATTATTTTGGACAGCTCATGAGGGATCAAAGCCAGAACTAACCAGGATGATAGAGGGTGTAAAAGAAAAGAGAATGGGGATTCCTTAACTATTAAAACGACACCTTGAAAAGTTCTGCTTGGTAGTCCTTGACTTTCGACCACAATTGGGGCCCAACATTTCTGTTGCTAAGCAAGGCAGCTGTTGAGGGAGATTTGTCCTGCTTTGCAACCTTTCTTCCCAAAATTGTTTTAAGGAATCTCTGCAGGGGTTAAGATAGTAACATGGTTGTTAAGTGAATCAGGCTTCCCCATTGATCTGGCCTGTCAGAAGGTCACAAAAGGGGAATCACGTGACCCCGGGACACTGCAACTGTCATAAGTATGAATCAGTTGTCAAGCATCCAAGTGTAAATCATGTGACCATGTGGATGCTGCAAAGGTCGTAAGTGTGAAAAAACATCCATGAGTCTCTTTTTTCAAATGCCTTGTAGCTTTGAATGGTCACCAAGTAAACCATTGTAACTTGAGGACGACCTGCACGATATCAATCTAATATAGATTTGATATGAATTATTACATCAACAATTGATACAACATATTGGTAGTCCTCAACTTATGAACAAATTGAGACACGAACTCCTGTCACTAAGGGAAGCAGTTGTGAAGTGAACCCTGCCCGATGTTACTCCCCCACCATTTTTTTGCCGTTTTTGTGAAGTCAATCACAGCAACTAAGTGAAGCAAGGAGTCTTAAGTTAAGCGAATTTGGATTCGTCCATTGACTTTGCTGGTAAAAAACTGTCGGGAATCATATGACCCTGGGAAGCTGCAGCCATTTTGCTGGTTGCCAAGGACCACAGTTTGGACCCTGTGATCTCAGGGACACACGATCCCTGACAGTTGTAAGTGTGAAGATCAATGGTGGGATTCAAAAATGTTTACTACAGGTTCTGTGGGCATGACTTGGTGGGTGTGGCAGGGGAAGGATATTGCAAAATCTCCATTTCCTCTGCCCTCCTAGTGGAAGGTTACTGTAAAATCCCATTCCCTCCCCACCCCACCAACCTGCTTTCCAGCTCTGTTCTCTTGTTCAGGGCAACCAAAGAAGACCCAGTCAATCAGCTGGGACTCAATGGGAGGCAGAGAATAGATGGGGGTTGGGCCAGACAGAGGTGTTATTTGCCGGTTCTCCGAACTACTCAAAATGTTGACTCCCAATTCTCCAGAACTGGTCAGAACCTGCTGAATATCCACCTCTGATATAGATATATGAACCCAGAAGGAGAAAAATAGGAAGGAAGGAAGGAAGGAAGGAAGGAAGGAAGGAAGGAAGGAAGGAAGGAAGGAAGGAAGGAAGGAAGGAAGGAAGGAAGGAAGAAGAAGAAGAAAAAGAATAATTTATTGTCATTGTACAAGTACAACAAAACTGTGGATGCACCCCAGCAACTTCCTAACAGGGGTGGGTTGGTGGTGGGGTTGTTGGTTTTTTTTTTTGTAATATTGGAAAATTCATTCACTACAATAAGTGTGTGTCACCCAAGAAAATTTTTACTGCAGTTTTCCTCTCCTTTAAAAAAAGAACAGAAATTGAAGCAATTTCTTTTTGATCAAATTGAAGGGGAATAATTGGGAGGGGAAGAATAGCAGAAGGACCTTCCATTGTCAAACCAGTATAGCGATGGGATCTTTTGTGTTTTGCTCCTTTATGTAACACAACAGAAGTCACAATATGCAACCCAGGCTGTCTATATTGCCCGAAGAAAATGTCTTGGTTAGTGACACTCAATCCAGTGGTGGGATTCAAAAAGTTTTACTACCGGTTTTGTGGGCGAGGCTTCGTGGGCATGACAGGGGGAGGGTTACTGCAAAATCCCCATTCCCTCTCCACCCCACTAACCTGCTTTCCAGCTCTGTTCTCCTGTGCAGGGCAGCCAAAGAAGACCCAGCCAATCATCTGGGACTCAATGGGAGGCAGAGAATAGATGTGATTGACAGGGCCAGACAGAGGTGGGATTTGCCAGTTCTCCATACAACTCAAAATTTCCGCTACCGGTTCTCCAGAACTGGTCAGAACCTGTTGAATGCCCCCTCTGGTGAGGATTGGTAGAAAATCACTTATTTTGGCAGGTCTGTAGTTTGTTTCAACTGGTCGCTAAACGACCTGTTGTAAGTCGACTATTTGTAGATACTTTGAAAGGTAGGAGTCTAATCCCTAATCCATCTTTCTCCTTTGCATTCCAAATGGGCATCATTCCTTCCTTGGAATCTTTTTAATAGCAAGGGAATTATGCACTCAGTACATGTTTAAAAAAGAAAATCTTGATTCACCTCTTATTTCAAAGTAGTACCATGTTCCTTTTTTCTCTCTCTCTCTCTCTTTACTAAAGTGCATTCATTTACTTTTACCTTCGCAACTCTCCCTTCTTCCAACATAAGGAAGTCATCTAGATAAGAGTGGCCTGTTCCTCACTTTTACAACAGATAAGCTAATTGTCGGATGTGCCCTTTGGAGATAAGGGAATCCCTAGTTCTGTGAACAAACATGTGTTCTTTGGACACTGAGATGTCGAATTGCAAGATGTTTTGACAAGGCAAAGATATCCTCAGCCAGGAAAACCAAGTATCAAGTTCAGGATTTTCTTCCCGTTATCCAGGTTCATCAGAAGAGGACCTGAATGATGAAGCCACACTTTCTTTCCTAAAAGATAACAGAAGAGAATAATAGAGTTGGAAGGGACCTTGGAAGTATTCTAGTCCAGTGGTTCCCAATCAGTGGGCTGGGGACCACTGGTGGTCCATGAGAAAATTTTGGTGGTCTGCAGAGCAAGGTCACCCCCCAAGAAATTAATCCAGGCTTGCGTCACTTACACTGAGAACAACATGAGGTAGTGAGGGGAGGAGAGAAAGGCCAGAGGGGGGAACTTGCCCCACTTGCCCCATGCACCTGGCCTGGCCACTGGATGGCTTCTTTACACTTCTTTCTTCTTCTGCTTTTAGCTGCACACAAGGAAAGCAACAAAAGTCTTTCTTTCTCTCCCCCAAACTCTGACAGAAATGAATCTTTGGGATCCTGCAAGGCATCCTGCTCCAAGAGGCTGCACCGGCAAAGACTCATTTCTGGAAGAGTTTGGGGGAGAGAAAGAAAGACTTTTGCTGCTTCTGCTGCTTTTCTTGCATGAAACCAAAAGTCTCTGTCTCAGTCTCAGTCTCTCTCTCTCTCTCTCTCTCCCTCCCTCCCTCTCTTTCTCTCTCCTCCTGAGAACAGAGCTGGAGACAGTATCCTGCGATCGCAAATAAAGAACAATCGATCAGTAGGAAAACAGCGGGGAATTTTCTTGCAGACTTTTTGGGGGGATTTTCCCAGGGCCTCTGGTTCACGGGATTTAAAATTATGAGTTTGGTGGTCCCTGAAGTACAAAAGGTTGGCGACCCCTGTCCTAGTCCAATCCCTTGTTCAGAGCAGGAAACCTTAAGGAGAAACTTCCTAACAGTGAGAACAATTGACCAGCTGGCCTCCAGAGGTTGTGGGTGCTCCAACACTGGAAGAGTTTAAAAATATGTTGTAAAGCCATTTGCTTGGAATGGTAGAGAGGTTGGGGGGGCAGGGGGTTGGACTAGAAGACCTCCAAGGTCCCTTCCAGGTCTGACACAAATTGGGAAGAAAAAAAACATGTCTGCCGGTTAGGGCAGTATCTGGCCAGCAGTCTATAAATATTCATTGTCTGCAAAGGGAAGGAATGGTCGGTCCCCTCCCTCCATTTCAGACCCCAGTGGGATATTGTTGGTTGGATCCTGCACCTCCATCTTCCTGCCACCCACCATGCACACCTGTGGCATCTGGAAAACATCGGAACGCTACAGACAAAGAAGCACCAGATCTCTTCTGCCTCCCTGCTTCCCACCGTTGGCCAATTCTGTCCCTTTGCATTTGACAGCCCCACAGGAGTCGGTCCTGATCCCCCAGCCTGAAAGGACGAGAAGGTCCTCCTTATGTTCACACATCCCTTGCTCTCTCTCCCTCCCTGTTTCCCTCCACCCACCCACCCCTGGCCTAAAGACCATCACTCACCAGGCTTTGATTATAGCCACAAAGGGACTTTGGATGAGCCATGACCAAGCTGGAGCAGAGGAGACAGATGATGAAAGAGCTGTCAAACAGGATTAAACACTAACTGTTTTCCTCCTGCAACTGGAAGCTGAGCAACAGTGGGAGAGATTGTAAGACCATTGTAAAGCACTCCTTCCAGCTGGAAACGGACAGGACTTCGGCTTGAAGTCACGTGGAGAGGAAGGTAGTGATGGGGAAGAACATCTTGTGAGTGGTCACCGGGAGATGGCAAGTGAAGATAAGAGAGAAAGCTTCAAGAGGCACAAGGGATTGATAGAATTATGGACGGTAGATGTTGTGTATTGACTAACTAGGGGTTACTCAAGAGAGGAGGAAGCAAACCAGTATGAATTAAGGAAATGTTGATTTCAGCTCAGGTATCCATTGCAATGGGTTGGGCAGAACTGGTGGGATCAAGTGGGAAATGAATACATTTCCCTTAAAGTGATCCATTTTGTTTTATGCTGTTGTTTTGTTTGTTTTGTTTGAATCTCTTCACGCTCCAAAAATATCTAAATCCAGCTCAGTTTGAATTCCTTCTAGTCTTATCTCCTGTTAATTTTCCTTGACTGTTAGTAGTTCAGATTCTTGTAGAGAGCTTAAGCGTACAGTGAATCTTTATACACATTTGAACTGCCCGGATTTCCTGATTTCTCTGGTGTTGACCACTGGTCCTTGGATGCTGAGCATACCGAATAAATCTGTCCCTCCATCTTCTGAATTCTGACTGAAGTGTGGTAGCTCAGTGGGATTCTCCCCCCCAGGAGGGAAGTCAGAGATCTGAGTTGGAAATAATATAGAACACCGTCCAACTCTCCATGATTCCTGTAGAGAAGAAGAACTCACACCCTGGGAGGCAAATCGAAGCAATATTTTCCAACTTGGCATGTTTCGATTCCTCCTCACAAAGTCAGTACCCCCTACTTCGGAAAAAGCCGAAAGAAAAATGTTAGTATTAAAACATCCCCCATTGTTCAGCTGCTGGTTTTCTTCCCAAACACGCCTTGATTACCACCAACATCCAAAGGAGAAGGGGAGGGGGGGGAGAAAAAAGAGAGAGGAGGAAAGCTAATAAAAGGCATTCTGTAGTCTCACTCAGGCCCTTTTCTCCACCCTTTCGGCTCCCGCGCCAGCTTTTTGAGTCGCCAGACAAAAAAATTTGAAGGCGCAAAAAAGAGAGAGAGAGAAACCTCAGAAAACGGAGAAGGCCATTCAACCGCCATCTTCTCAATGGCCGACGCCAGGTTCTCACAGCACCCTTCTTTCACAAACATTTGTCACGGGCCGCCTCACAAAGGCACGAGAGAGAAAGAAACAAGGAGGAAAGGCAAGGGGGTGGAAGCGCGGAGGGGAAAGGGTGAAAGGAACTGGTTGGCCCTTTGGAGGGAGAGAAAGGCGAAGGAGACGAAATAAATAAATAAACGGCCCAGCCATCGGGTGATCCTTTTGCAGATGTCTGCTTGGGAAAGATGCATCCCAACCGAAGCTGAATTTTAAGTTGGGTGCTACACAATTGGCTTGGTTTCCTCCCACCCCACACCATTGTTATTGTATGTGTGTGTGTGTCTGTGTGTATTTGTGTGTGTGTTTGTGTGGAGAGAGGAAGCTGTGTCCTCCAAACAGCCTGATGTTTATTCATTAGGTGGCCCAGAGTTTTCCATTCCCAGTTCATTGTGTTCAGTTATTGATCATGAGCGATCAGGGTGGGAAGCGTCTATTGAGCATGGAGAAAATGGCTTGGGGGAGTGGGCATTAAATGAAGATGTGGGCATTAAATGAAGATGTGGAAGGAGGCAGGAAAAGGGGGGACCAAGATGGAGAGGAGCAGGTGACATCTTTCTTCCTTCCTTCCTTCATTTTTCTTCTCTTTTTCCTTTTCTTTCTCATTTCTTTTTTCCTTTCTTTTTCCTTTCTTTCTTTCCTTCTTCTCTTCTCTTCCCTCCCCTTCCTCCCTTCTCCTTCCTGTATTCCTTTCTTTTCCCCTTCCTTACTTCCTTCCTGTCTTAAATTATTATAAATCTTAAATTCACTTCTTGCTGTTCATTTGAACTCTTGATAATAGAGAGCGAACCCCACTCCTTTCTAGTATTGATGATGTTACCTAGTTGGATGATGGAACATCTACAAGAAAACAGCCAAGCTCAGGGAGCACCAATGACCTCACAGTTCCATCCTGAACTATAAGTATTCTGTTCTCTTGGGACTCTTAATAAACCAGCCCTGAATTTTTAAAAAATTTCAAGGATTCATGTAGAAAGAAAAATCAAAATTCTGCTACACTTACTATTCTAAGACCACCAGCTGCCCTGAGTAATAATTTCAAGATGATCAATTTCAAAACCCAGTGATTAATTTAGCATGCACAGAATTTGCTACCTTGGAAGAAGGGAGAAAAACATAAATATTTGTTCCCAACCATGTTGAAATCAAAATGACAAAAATATGAGTCAGGAGGCCACAAGCTAAGACTTTTTGAACTTGTGTTGCATCACCACAGATACGTACAAAAGGGGGATAGTTTCCATCTTGCGATATTCATTTCCATTGTCTCCTCAAGTCCTTTGAAGGCACCGATAATTTCAGTAATAAAAAAGTAAGGGATTATCTCACCCAGCCCCATTGGCTCCATCTCCGCCAACCAAGCAACCCCAATGGGTCATCCTTGAAGAAATGGCCTTCAACCACTATATAGCGAACAAGATGGCCAATTCTTGATCCAATATTGAATTTTATTGTCTCATGTGTACTTTAAGGCAACACCAGACAAACTTTTGATGACGAACATTTTATAGCTCTTTTTTTTTCTCCAACTTCTGAGGAAACTTCATAAAGCTTTGAAGGACTTGGATAGGCCATCAGGCACCAAATTAAGGTTGCCATAGAGAGGAGGGGAGTCAATTTATTTTCCAAAGCACCAGAGGGCAGGACAAGAAACAATGGATGGAAAATAATTGAGGAGTGAAGCAACCTACCATTAAGGAGAAGCTTCCTAGCAGGGAGGACAATTAACCAGTGGAACAGCTTGCCACCAGAAATTGTGGGTACTCCATCACTGGAGATTTTTAAGAAGAGACTGGATTGTCATCTGAAATGAAATAAGGTTGGACTAAAAGATCTCCGAGATCCCTCCCAGCTCTATTCGGACTAATCTGCTCACCTATTGATCCCCAGGGTTGATTGGACTGATCTGGATGGCTAGGTGGGTATCTTCTCCTTCCTCTTTCACCACTTCACTTGCATTGCTCCCAAAGTTGTGCACTTCATGGAAGAGGAAAACCATCCTATATAAAAGGAGTGTACCAATCTTTGGGCCAACTACACATTACACCTCTTACGTCTTTCTTTCTTTCTTTTCTTTAATTAAAAATAAACTTTATTAAAGATTTTAAAAAGTATTTACAACACATAATACATTGCATTGCAAACGAAATCAATGTGACAAACAAAACCAATAAACATAAAACATATATGTTTCTAATCAGTTAGACAGTATGTTCTTTTCTCAAAAACAATTTTTCTAATATTCATTTCCTGTTTCTGGTAAATACTCTTAATCTAACCACTTTATTTTTTCTTTTCCTTACCTTTTTATTCCCTGGTTTTTATCCTTAATCCAATTGTACCATTTTTCCCAAACTACTATATGTTGAGTCTGCCTTATCCTTTAGTTTTTGGGTAAGTACATCCATTTCGGCACAGTCAAAGACCTTCTGGATTATCAAATTGTTTGTTGGCAGTTGGTCACCCTTCCAGCATTGTGCTCACGCGATTCTTGCTGCAGTAATTATATGTAGAATTAGATATTTCATTTCTTTTGCATGATCACCTTTTATCATTCCCAATAAAAATATTTCGGCCTTGAATTCTAATTGAATATTTGTAATTTCTTTTATTCAAATTCTTATTTTTTTCTCAGTATATTTTACTTTTTGGGCAAAGCCACCAAGCGTGGAAGAAGGTACCCCTGTTTTGTCTTTCTAAGGGCCTGTTTCCCCCATTTTCCCTATCACACTTTTGTACCACGAGATGCACACATAATGCACTTCATGTGGCTACTGCATTCAAACAATGTGGGGGTTGCTTCGAAACTCAGAAATAATGAAACATGCTGGATTCACATGCTAAACCCCAAGATGTGCCACTGAAGTTAAAACTAACCCTCTTGCACACATTCTCCAAAGGCAGCTGCAAAATTTGGTTCAGTTTCTATGTGAACGTAGCCGTTGTGGAACTTTTGTTGAATCTTTTCATTTTTCATAATTATTCTTCCTCACCCATCTTCAGAGAGGCTTAAAATATAAAAGACAATGGGGCCAAAAGCATTAAACTCGGAGTTTGAGTGTTCTAATGGCAGATTATTGCAATTTGGTTTCTTTAATGTTTCATATTGTTTAAAAAAGAATAACTAACCTTCCTTAAATGCTGAAAGTTAAATGCTCCAATACCAGCCAACCCACCAATTCTTTTGTTTCTGACATTTTCTCCCCACTCTTTTGGTTAAGAACATTAACTTTGAAAGCTGATAGTCAAAATTATCTCTAATAAATGTCCCAAAGGAGGTCATTATTTTACCCTTCCATTTATCAAACTTAATTGTAGGAAAAATGCATTACTTGTGGCAAGGAGGAACAGTAAGGAAAAAAATGAGCCAATGAAGTCTATTAATTTTCTAACTCCCTCACAGATGTTCTGTGGGGTTTCCCCCCCAGGAATCTTTCTTTAAAAGACTGAGGGAAAAAACCATGGTGTTGCAGTGGTTAGAATGCAGTATTGCAAGCTAATTCTGCCAGCAGTTCGATGCTGACCGGCTCAAGGTTGACTTAGCCTTCCATCCTTCTGAGGTCAGTAAAATGAGGACCCAGGTTGTTGGGGAAAATATGCTGACTCTATAAAACCATTTAGAGAGGGCTGTAAAGCACTGTGAAGTGGTATATAAGTCTAAGTGCTATTGCTATTGCTCTTCCTTTTCTCCTTCCTTCCTTCTTTCCTTTCTTCCTTCCTTCCTCCCCTTCCCTTCCCTTCCCTTCCCTTTCCTTCTTTCCATGGTGCACAGTGGTTAAAATGCAATATTGCAGGCTAATTCTGCCCACTGCCAGCAGTTCGATCATGACCAGCTCAAGGTTGACTTAGCCTTCCATCCTTCTGAGGTCGGTAAAATGGGGACTCAGATTGTTGCGGGGGCAATGTGCTGATTCTGTAAACCACTTAGAGGGGGCTGTAAAACATCATGAAGTGGTATATAAATCTAAGTGCTATTGCTATTCCTACTAGGCAGTCCCCAGTGTTCCTTGTCCCTTGACACACTGATTTCCTTGCAGTCCAAGCTCACATTTCCTCGGCAATATAGGTGATTTGTGGGGGAAACAGTCAGAGAAACCAAAGCAATCTTGGCTTATTAAATTTCTGCATCTCCCCTAAGGCTTGTAAATGATGGACTATGTTTTGCCTTAATTCTGCAAGCATAAAATGGCCTCATTTTCAATTAATTTTAATTAACATTGATCTACTGGTAGGTCCTCAACTTACAACCACAAAGGAGACCAACGTTTCTATTGCTAGTTGTTAAGGGAGTTTTCCCCTCATTTTATGACCTTTCTTGCTGCAGTTCTTAAGGGAATCACTGTAGTTTTAAGTTACTAACACAGTTGTTAAGTGAATCTGGCTGCATTATTGTCAGAAGATCACAAGCGGTAATCATGTAGCTCCAGGACTCCACAACCATCATGAATATGAGTCAGTTGCCAAGCATCCAAATTTTGAACACGTGACTGTGGAGATGCTACAATGGTTATAAGTGTATAAAACGGTCATGTGTCACTATTTTCAGTGTGTTGAACAACTTGAAATGGTCCTTAAATGAATGGCGGAAAGACAAGGAGAATCTCTATGTACCTTGGGACTGAAATTTCCATTGCTACCTCTTAAAAAATGTTAGTTCTTGGGAGGGGAGAGGTTGGGAAATTGTGATTTTATTCATGCATGGAACATGATCTCTCCATGTTGCATGAATGCTGCAGTTGTTAAGGAAAGCTCTGGACCACCAAGACTTTGTCCATCCATCACTCGGCCATAAAATAGAATCGCAACATTGCAAGGGGTTTGGAGTTTTCTATAGAGACAATGCCTTCTTTGCAGAACAGAGGGTCCTGGGTTCAACCCTTGGCTTTGTCCATGAAATAAAAGATGTAGCAAGTAGATGGAAAGAAAAACAAGACAGAAAAAGAATAATGGGGATTTTGCTCTTACAAATGTCGCCTAAAAAACTCTGCTACATTTGCAAAAATATGGATGGATGGGTGGATGGATGGATATGAATGAGATAGGTGGGTGGGTGAATGGGTGGATATGAATAAGATTGACAGACAGACAGACAGACAGATGATAGGTAGGTAGGAAGATAGACAGACAGACAGAGGCAGACAGGCAGACAGACAAATGGTAGATAGATGATAGGCAGGCAGGCAGATAGATGATAGATATAGATGAATGAGATGAATAGATAGATGATAGATAGATAGATAGATAGATAGATAGATAGATAGATAGATAGATAGATAGATAGAT
>BLBF01000067.1:4512556-4534552 GCA_015471245.1 Laticauda colubrina
GATAGATAGATAGATAGATAGATAGATAGATAGATAGATAGATAGATAGATAGATAGATAGATAGATGACAGACAGATTGTAGATATATAGATGATAGAAGATTGAGGGATGATAGATAGATAGTAGATAGATAGATGATAGAAGATAGGAGAGAGAGAGAGAGAGAGAGAGAGAGAGAGAGAGACTCTGATTAGATTGGCTGTTTTTTTAAGTGTCACACATTTAACAGACTGTTTCACATTTGAATTCATTAAAATAGTGCTTCCTAAACTTTCTCCTTCATTACCCAAAACTTCCTCTCATTAATGAATTTTATGTCATTTCAACAACATACCATTGGTCATTTCATTGATTTTCATCATAAGAGGATCACTTCAGGAGATTTTAAAATGTACTTTAACACACAAGACAATATATTCTACCCACACCAACCACCAAACAGCACTTTTTGGAGCAAGCCAAAAATCATCGGCCATATTACCACCCGACATGCTCATGAGTTCATCAAAGCCTGGCCCTCCACAAGGCATTCCATCAACAGACACACTGACCTACAACCAGCCTACGAACCCCTTGGAATCCAAATCAACCATACAGACAACCAGAGACGGCACCGAGCCTCAGCCAACTCAGGCAAGCCCCCCACAACCAGACCCTTCACCTCCCAATGACCCTCACCTGAGGTAACTTCCCCATCGCAAGACCCATTAAAAGACCCTCACTTGATACACCCACACCTGACCACACGAAGCCCTTATAAACAGGGGGACACCGACACTGACCTCCTCTAAACTCCGCTGAGGATGTTACCTGGCGTGATAACGAAACATTTGTAAACCAATTTGCAAGCTAGGAGAAGGAACCTTCATCATCAGACAATACAATCTTTAAATCAATTTTTGTTCCTATTCTAATGGGTGTTGTTACCCAAAGAAAAGCCATTTTTACCCAATATTGGCTAATTTAGCCAGGCTTGAGCCCTGAGAGATTCCCCACCAGTTTATAACTAGCCACACTTATTGTGGCTATTATATTGTGAATATATAACCTTTCCATCATGGCCATTTTGTGAAAACCCATCACTTCATACTCCCAAAATGCTACGTACAAAGGCTGCCTTTGAGTCATAATAAAACTGGTTTATATTAAAAAGTTTATATCGATTTAAGTTAAATAATTTCTAAAATTTATATAAAAGAGTCGGAGATGACTGAATCAGTGGTGGGATTCAAAAAATTTTACTACTGGTTCTGTAGGCATGGCTTGGTGGGCATGGCAGGGGAAGGATATTGCAAAATCTCCATTCCCTCCCCATCCCACTAACCTCCTTTCTAGCTCCGTTCTCCCGTGCAGGGCAACCAAAAAAGACTCAGCTGATCAGCTGGGACTCAGTGGGAGGCAGAGGAGAGATGGGGATGGGGGCAGTCAGAGGTGGGATTTACTGGTTCTCCGAACTGCTCAAAATTTCCACTATCGGTTCTCCAGAACTGGTCAGAACCTGCTGAATACCACCACTGGACTGAATGGAGATCACCATTATCATGGCTGGTTTTGATTTAGCATGCGATGGTATGTTCCATAAGCCAGAGTTCATGTAAAACACGGTTTAATGTTTGCTCTTTCTCTCTGTATCTCTCTAACTCACACACATATACAAATGACAAATATTAATTTTATTGCACGTAAAAACTGCTCTGCCTTCTGCACAAACCCTTGGTTTAGCTCACCAAATCTTCCAGCTCACCAAATCCCAACACTTCCAGCATTGATTTTCCTCCCAAAGCACCACTTGAGCTATGTGCATAGACACTGATCCCTCTCTCAAACTGAAAAGGCAACAAAAGGCAGGCAAGAGACATAAACTCCTCATAATTAATGGAGCAGCCAAGCTGAAAAACACATTAGACTGCATATTAATGACAAGTAGCTTATGGTAGCCGCTTTGAATTGCGCAGATACTCAATGTGTATTTAATTAGGATTTAATAAAGCCACAGCCTGTTCTCAGAGGCCAATTAGAAACACAGCTCGGTGGAGTTTTGAACCTCTGAAACAGATGCCTTTGAGATCCAGATAGGCACCAAATATATTGCTATTAATCCTCAATCAAGGCGTCGGATAGTCAAACACACATAGCTGCTTTATTAAATCTTAATGAGAGTCATACTGAAGTGCACGGAAATACCATTTTTCTTCAAAGCGGGATGCAGGAAGAACAATGAGGTGAGTACAGTTAGGAAGACTCTCTCTCTCTCTCTCTCTCTCTCTCTCTCTCTCTCTCTCTCTCTCTCTCTCTCTCTCTCTCTCTCTCTCTCTTTAATCAACAAGTGCTTAAAGGCCCAGTCCCACTGGCCGACGGACGCAAAACGTATGCATAAAGGACACAGCGGATGAGCAAAATTTCAGGGGTGGCTCCATCTGTTGTCATCCGCTTCAAAAAATAGCAAAAATTTGCATAAACAGAATGGAAAAGAATGGAAAAGAACGGACGTGGGTAGTATGTAGCGGGGATGTTAAACGGATGTTCATAGGAAGCCTAGCAGATGTATATCGGATGCAAACCGTTCACTGCGCAACCTTTCTATTTCCGTGCTACTAACGCCGTGTAGACATTCCGCGTACCTTTTGTTTCCTCCCTCTTTCCGTTTTCAGCTGCAGTGGATGTGAGTTGAGGGGATGGCCAGAGGATGCAGAGAGGATACAGGGGACGTTTAACAGATGATAAACGGACATAGAACATTTGTTGCTTGTATGTCGTGGATTTACATCGTACACAGCGGAAAGTTCATCTGTTCACAAAGTTTTGTGCAGCTCAAAACTTCTTGCGCAGATGAAATCGCAGTGGATGGATGCTCGACGGATAGAGCGTATGAAGCACGTATGCAATGAGTACACAATGGATGCATAGCATTTTCCAATGGATGGCAAGCTTTTTTTAACGTTTTACATCCTCTTTGCATCCGTTAGTGCAGTGGGACATGGGCTTAATAAACAATGTATTGTCTGGGTCAATTTATACAAAGTGATAATACCATAATGGTGATGATGGTGATGATAATAACAACAACAATCTTAATACATTGTTTACTTATATATGGTACTAATCTTTCATTATTTAGGTAAAGATAAAGGTTCCCCTCCCACATCTGTGCTAGTTATTTCTGCCTCTAGTAGGCAGTGCTCATCTCCATTACAAAGCCGAAGAGCCAGCGCTGTCCGAAGACGTCTCCCTGGTCATGTGGCCGGCATGACTAAACACCAAAGGCACACAGAATGCCATTCCCTTCCCACCAAAGGGGTCCCTATTTTTCTACTTTTATTTTTAACATGCTTTCAAACTGCCCAGTTGGCAGAAGCTGGGACAAGTAACGGGAGCTCATTCCGTTACACGGCACTAGGGATTCGAACCACCGAATGGCTGGCCTTTCTGATCAACAAGCTCAGAGTCTTAGCCACTAAGCCACCGCATCCCTACTTCATCATTTACTAAAGCCCCTGTCACACTGCAGCAACGGATGGAAAGAGGATGTAAAACAGAGAAAAACACTTACCATCCGTTGGTTAACGCGATGCTTCCGTTCTGTACTCACTGCCTCCGTTTTGCTTCCTCTCTATCCGTCCAGCATCCGTCTATTGACCTTTCATCCGCTCAAAAGTTTTTGAGCTGCTCAAAACTTTTGAGCGGAAAATGTATCCAATGCGTCCGTTCTGATCCGCTAGGCATACGGGACGCTAGACATTCGTTCTGCATCCGTTGTCATCCGTTACGCATCCGCTATATCTGCTAGGTATCCGCTGTGCATCAGCGCAACTTGAATCTGCTCCAGCAGTAAACGGACGCAGGGAGGAAGCGGAACGGACGCGGAACAGACGCGCAGCGTTAGTAGCACAGACGGAGAAAGGATGAAAGCGGATGCAGCACGCAAAGAAAGCATTTAAAACGGAAAAAATGTTCGCAGAGGGGACCTATCTCGGATATTAAGGATGTCTAGGGGATGCCTAGAGGATGCAAAAGGATGCTTCCGTTCCGCATCCGCTTTCCATCCGCTCTGCGTCCTCCCCCCTGTCCGTTCCTTTCCGTGTTATCCGCTCTGTTTATGCAAATTTTTGCCCCTTTTGAGAGCAGATAACAACGGATGGAACATTTTTCTTGTCTGCTGTGTCCTTTTTACAAACGTTTTGCATCCGTTGGGCAGTGTGACAGGGCCTTTATACATAATTATAATAGTCCTTTATTTTCTAATTTCTACCTCTATTATCTAACCACTGATAAAACAAATCCCATATTAGAAAATATTCTGTTTCTTCCTTGCCCTTTATTTTTAATGTCAAGACTCTGTTCCAAGGAAGCTGGCTGCACATCCCATGCTTTTGCAACCAAGAGTGCTCTGTACACACACAGAGTGCAACATCAGCAGGCATGATGGACAAGCCAGACCCCAAAAGTATCCCCTTTCTCAGGAAAATCTCGGACTGAATTCTGATTACTACAAGGAGGGGAATCTCTCTATGTGCCACCGACATGGTGGTGACAGCTAATCTGGACAGCTGTGCAATGTTGGGCCTCAGAGAAAGCATCTTGTTACATCCATTGCAAATTGGATCCGTAAGTACAGAAGTCACGTTGTCCATGCAAAAGATGAGACTTGTTTGAGACATTAAAAGCTCCTCTTATGCTGGTGCATTCACTTCTTGCTTCTCTGACACCACCTCCACTTTTTGAGGCATCCGTTTGGCGCTGCAGCTGCCCCCCAAAAAAGCCCACGCAATTCTAGGGCGCATTGGCAAAGGAATAGAATCAAGATCACAGGAAGTGATCTTTAGGATCACTTTATAAGGGCCTTGGTAAGACTGTACTTGGAATGTTGCATGCAGTTTTGGTCACCGTGTTATAAAGAAGATGCATTGGAGACTCTGGAAAAAGTGCAGAGAAGGGCAGCAAAGAGGATTAGGGACCATAGTGGTGGAGTTCAATTTTTTTGACTGCCAGTTCTGTGGGTGTGACTTGGTGGGCATGGCTTGGTGGGCGTGGCAGGGGAAGGATATTGCAAAATCTCCATTCCCATCCCATTCTAGGGGAAAGTCACTGCCAAATCCCCATTCCTTCCCCAGCCCACTAACCTGCTTTCCAGCTGCGTTCTCTTCTTCATGGCAACCAAAGGAGACCCAGACAATCAGCTAGGACTCAATGGGAGACAGAGAATAGATGGGATTGGTGGGGCCAATTAATAGGTAGGATTTGGCAGTTCTCTGAAGTACTCAAAATTTCCGCTACCAGTTCTCCAGAACTGGTCAGAACCGGCTGAATACCACTTCTGATTAGGGGGCTAAGAGCTAAAATATTTTAAGAATGGTTGCAGGAATTGGGTACATCTAATCTAATGAAGAGAAGGATCAGAGGTGACAGGATGGTCGTCTTCCAATATTTGAGGGGCTGCCACAAAGAAGAGGGGATCAAGCTATTCTCCAAAGCCCCTGAAGGCAGGACAAGAAGCAATGGGTGGAAACTAATCAAGGAGAGAAGCAACCTAGAACTAAGCAGAAATTTCCTGACTGTGAGAAAAATTAACCAGTGGAACGGCTTTCCTTTAGAAGTTGTGGGTGCTCCATCACTGGAGGTTTTTAAGAAGAGATTGGATAACCGTTTGTCTGGAATGGTATAGGATTTCCTGCCTGAGCAGAAGGTTGGACTAGAAGACCTCCAAGGTCCCTTCCAATTCACTTATTCTGTTATTCGGTCCATCTCCTAAAAGGAGGGCTGGATCTGATTTCCTTAAACATCCCTTGTCAAACCCGTACCTTTCTCATGACATAAATGAGCATCTCTGCCAACAGCGTGTGGGAAACCGACCCGAGGTGGACCAGACAGAGAATGTCATCTAAACCCTGCCATTTCTTCAAGCCAACAACAGTGTGTAGGAAACCAACCATCCATTCTTCTCTCTGCATGAATGAGAAGGAAACCAATTCACGGGTCTTAATAGCTGCACTTTGAGAGGGTTATATAGCAAATCTGATCTATGGGGAAATGAGGGTGTCTCCTTCCTGCAAAGCATTTTTGCTCGTCTGTGTCACGGCAGTGGTGTGTGTGAACTGACCAGAGGAATGTCTGATGCTTTCTCCACCTTTTCCCACCCCACCCCTGTCCTGGTTAAAAAGATCAGAACCTAATGATTAGCCAGGGTGGTGCACCTTGAACTCTCCTTCTGGGTCTTTCTGGTCTCTTTGGCGTGTGGCTTTGGTTGAAAACAGTCAAGTGAGCCTGCTGGAATCTTTGACATAATTAGGTTAATTGCAGAATATAGCACTGATGGTTGTTGGGTTCCCACCCCCGAAGGGACACAAAATTGAGAATGATGAATGAGCAATCAAGGATGTTTTTCTTTCTCTGCCTGGCTCAGCTTGCCAAGAAGCTAGTCGAGTGGAGCGATGGAACAAGAAACGGAGAGGCAACTATTGTCTCTGCCAAGTACCCACTCTGGGTATTAATCTAATCTGCGTTTGCCCCTGGGAGGAGGGACGTTTTTATTCTTTGATTATGTTCCTGGTAAACAAATTGCTTTTAAACAAATCATTCTAACTTTATTCCTTCCTGGAGGTTGGTCAGGCATTGCCTTCTGCTCTGTTTCTTTCTTTCTTTGTTTCTTTCTTTTTTAATTCAGTTCCAAGAAACTTTATATCATGGGTTTTTCTGCCTTCCTCCTCGCCAGTCGCTAAATATTATTTTTGGTTCAGTTCCCTCCGTGCCACACTGGGCTTAATAAGTCAGTGGGAGTGTGGCTGGTTCCAACAACATTTGAGATGGGAAGTGTGTGTGAAACCTCCAAAATGGTATTTCTCAACCTTGTCAGCTTTAAGATGTATGGACTTCAACTCCCAGAATTCCTCCCAACAAATATGGGGAAGGAAGAGGAGGGGGCAGGAGGGGAGAAGAGGGAGGAGGGGAGCAGGAGGAGGAAGAGCAGGAGGAGTAGAAAGAGGGAGGAGGACGAGGAGGAGGAGGTGGTGGTGGTGGTTGTGATGTAGGGTCTTCTGCTTGTGTAGGGGATTGGACTAGAAGATCTCCAAGGTCCCTTCCAGAGGTGGTAATCACAGGTTCTGACCAGTTCTGGAGAACCAATAGGGGAAAATTTGAGTAGTTTGGAGAACCAGCAAATCCCACCTCTGACTGGTCCCACCCCATCTATGCTCCGCCTCCCATTGAGTCCCAAATGATTGGCTGGGTCTCCTTTGGTTGCCCTGAACAGGAGAATGGAGCTGGAAAGCAGGTTCGTGGGATGGGGAGGGAATTGGATTTTGCAGTAACCTTCCCCCTGGAGTGGGAAGGGAATGGAGATTTTACAATATCCTTTCCCTGCCATGCCCACCAAGCCACACTTACCAAGCCACACCCACCGAACTAGATGTAAAAACCATTTAAATCCCACCACAGGTTCCCTTCCAACGCTGTCATTCTGTTATTCACTTAAAACACCCTTAGTGAGGACAGATCATCCTGTACAGAATCCTTTGCAGAACAAAACAAAAATAAATAAATAAGACAGACACCAACGAATGTTGAAGGGAACTGGGCCTGAGGTCAACCCCGAGGAGGGCTTGTTTTAACAGCCAGAGGTGTCGTACTAGGAGAGAAGGCAGGAGGTGGCAAGGGATAAGGGGATTGGAAAACTGAACTGGGGTGGAGGTAAGTGAACAACGGAGAATGCCTCAGATCAGGAAGCAGGAGACTCCAGCTGGTTTCTTTTAGCATCTGTCAAGCCACACGTTTCTGCAGATGGCCCCCAAAATCACATCACCGGTGGTATTCATTAACGCATTCTTCGGGAAAAATGAAAAGAAACTTTTCCCCCACGATGTACAAGAGGAGTTAATCTGTTGCACAAATTGAGCCTAATCACAAAAATCCAATGCAACAAAGAAGGAAGGACATTCACCAGGTTGTTGGTTTTTTTTATGATCGATCAAAACCATCAAGGGAAGGGGAGAAAGGGTCGGAAAGAAGAACAAACCAAAGTTTATAGCCAAATCTAAAAATTCCAGTCACAATAGATAGAAATTCTGTGAGTTGAATTCCAGTGTAGTTGAAGGACAGCAGATTAAAGAAGACTGCTCTGAACAACCTAAAAAACTTTTTAAAAAATAAAACCCTAAATCTAAATCTCCTGGACTTTGAGTCCGTAAGTCTAATTTCTAATAAGTCTGTGTGAAAAGGAGTGGCAAAACCTGGGGACAGAGTTAAAAGAGGGATCAGCCTAGAATCCCTACATAGCCACAAGCAAACTAACTTCAATTCTCCTTGAGTGCCATTGACCCTTATCAAACTCTCTCCAGACTTGGTCAGAAGATGGTGGCTGGATAAATATTTGAAATAATTTTATGAGTAGGGGACGTCCTTTTCCCTCATTTATGTGATCCAAAGTGTCAAAAAGAATCCAGATGATCTCCAGATTGGTTCAATAGAAGTTCCACCCACATCATGCACATTTTTAAAAAACAATCTGAGATTCCATCACACAGCATGGCCACTCTTTTGCCTTATTTTTTTTAGCCTATCTAAAGGCACCCTTGATGCAATCAGCCCTTTCAAAATCCTGATCAACATTTGTTGACATGGAATGTCAAGAAGTTTGACTTCTAAAAATATTCCCTTTTCTTCTTGAGTGTTATTGCTATCCATGTGGATAACGTCATTGAAGGGTTTAGTCCCTAGATGGTGCAAGATTTAGTTTGATTTGGAAGTAGAATCAAGACTTTACTGGAGCTATTTTACTCCAGCCAAAGCGAGATAATAAATTATTTCTCCAGTTCTTTATTCACATGTATCTTTAAAGCTTTCCATGGCAACCATTTTTGGGACTGTGGCTACATTTGCTCCCTCCATTTCAAGACTAGGAAAGTTGACTTTGAAGGCCACATCCAACCATCATTGGCCTGCTCCAAATTGAAACGATGCCAGACTTGCTCTTCTTGTTGAATGAAATCCCTCCTTCCCTAAAGCAATGCAGCAATTTATGAATGAATTAATAAGTAAATCACTTTGTGCTATTTAAGACAACTGAGAATTTCACCCTCCAAAATATTGTTTTAATCAGAGATGGCCCACTAATGGCCTGCAGGCTGGATGTGGCCTCCAAAATAGTTTTATCCGTGCTTCGGCGACTTGACTTAATTTTATTAAGGCATGCTTTGAAAAAACAAAATGCCCACAATTGTTCTTGCAAGGATAGTTAAACTTGTCAGAAGTTGCATTGGAGAGAGATTCGACAGGCTTAGTCAGAGATGGAGGGAACGAGTTAGTTTCAGATAAAGCAATCAAGATAAAACAAATTGTAATAATAACCTCTAAGAAGAACCTCAGGGTGAAGGAGGAGAACAGACTGAGACTGTGATGTTTAAATCTTTCTGACTTCCATTCATCCTAGAATAACAATTTAAAGATTCCCTCGCTCTGTCTGGGAACAAAACAAAGCGAGTGTTGGGAAGGATTTGAAGTCTTTCTTTTCTTCTTGAGAATGCTATGACAAGCCAGTTTAGGTAATGAAATCAAATTCCTGGGCTGAGCATCCATGTTCAAGGAAGTTCATGTCCTTCATGAATTCTAACTGTTCAATGTATCTTCTCACTGTGTGTTATCTGTGGTCCAGTTCAATACTTTTTTCTCAGTTAACAACTGCTTGGGTTCAAACAACATGTTTAGCCATAAATAAGCCACACTGGCTGGGTTCACAAGTCCCACAAAGCTGCCAACTAGCAAGCTATATGTCTGAGGAAGATAGATGGTTTAGAAATAGGAAACAAGGGGGAGGGAGAGAGGGAGGGAGGAAGGAAGGGATTTTGTAAGTAAGGAAGGAAGGAAGGAAGGACAGAAGGAAGGAAGGAAGGAAGGTAGGAAGGAAGGCATTTGTCACGGAATTAGATCAAACTTGAAGATTTCACCACTTGCTTTGTGCCAGATAGGACAAACGTCAGATGTGAGGGTTACTGTTTATAACATGCTTAAAGATGCCATTCTACTCATTGAGACTGACTCTTCAAATCATAATATTGATATCATTTTTTTCAGCTTTAATAGTTTAGGTCAGTCAAAATTCTTTGTCAGATATTGAAGACATTTGCAAAAAGTTTAAACTTACATCACTCATGTCATTCTTTTTATTTTTTTATAGGTGTTTTTCGTGAAAAATATTTGTATGTTACTATCTAATGGGTTTCATATTATTTTTCATACAGTTTAATAAATAAACATTCTATGAATGCATCCATTTGGATCTGGTAAATATTAATACAAGCCACTCTTTTGAAATCCTTCATAATATTTAAAAATGGTCCCAAGAGAGCAAAATGTTTGATAAAGATGGATCACTGATGTGTTTCATAATGATACAATAACAGTATTTTTTTAAAAAGCATCCATTTGCATTAAACACGGGAAGTCAAGACTTTTTCAATAATAAAATCAGCGGCATTTGAAACAAAATGGACTTTCTGTTCTTAAACCTTTAATCACTTTCCACAGAGAAGCATTGCAAAATAATAACATTAATAAACATCAGAGTTTACTTGGCAAACCAAATTGGCAATAAAGGAGACCATAATCCCAAATTTTGCAGCAAGAAATTGTTTAAGAAGGAGCGGGAAAATCACAGGACAATTTTTTTCCCTTGCATTTACAGTAGATGTAAATTGGATTCAAATGAAATGAATTAAACTAAATTAAATTACAGATATGCCCCACACATTTTGCAGAGTTCTTCTTCTGTCAGGTTAAAAAATTATGATTCTATAACAACTTTTAGAGGGATCTTAATAGGTCATGCAAGGCTTTGGAAAGTGTAGCACATATAATTGGAAAGCTCTGGTTATTCACCTCTGGATAAGCTTGCAAACTTTCACAAAATGCAAGATTTCCTAGGTTGCAGTTATAAAAAAAATGTAATTTTAGACTGAACTCAAATAAGCATTGATAGCACTTTACCTAATGGAAAATGGACCTCAATTTACCTTGATGAATGGCCACGTGGGCAGAAGGAAAGTTAAATGAATTATGTAATGGGATGAATGCTTAAGCCAGTTCTATACAGGTAGTCATCAATTTGGGTGTGAGGGAACCCTATTCATTTAGCAACCATTTGAAATTAATGACCGTAACACAAGGACTATTTGTACAGCTCCCCAATGCATTCCCAGATTATTTTAAAATCATAAATCCTTGATAGCAGCAATTGGCTTGGGATCCATAGAAACACCTTATGACCAACTCTCTTCTACCTCTAGTTTTATTTTAAGATGCTTATTTTCTTTTTATCTTTATACGTTTCTTCTGTTTTTTTAAAAAATGTTTTTGATAATGAATTGCTTTCATTTATTTTATCATGGCCACCCAGACTCTGAGCAGCTATATAAAATCCAGATGCATTGTTTTCTCTCTCCCTTTCTCTCTCTCCCCCTCTATTTCTCTCTATTTTTCTCTCTGACCAAATTTACCATTAAGGAAACACAAAAAAGCTATAGAAAATGCAAAAATAGATAATTTGAAGAAAATCTGTTGCCTCTTTGTTCTATTTTGTCAGCTGATTAAAAAAAAAACCAGTGCTTTTAGCAGACTGATATATAGAAACCAATGTGTCAAGGAAAGAGGACTTAATTTCCTGAGATTCCTGATCAGACAACTTTAAGGAAGCCTTAAGAACTCACAATCTCTATTCTTCAACCATCAGAAACTGGATACATGGTGTTGCTTATTCCTTTGCTCTTTTCCTAATTGGATCGTTCACTTGTAAACAGTGGCAAACTAAGTCACCAAATCATGCTTGCTCCCACTAAGGTTTAAGGGATAGCCACAGATCAGTTTTTAATCAGTCAATACACAGTTGGGGTGTCATCCAATTAGATTTCTTTTTCTTTTTTGACAAGCTCAGCCGTGGCTGCTAAATGCAGACATATGTTCAACTCCATTCTGTACATAAACAGACTCATTTAGTACATGCAAATATACTGTACCTCTGGAGGAGGAGGGGGTGTCTTCCAAGGAAAGAAGGAAAATTCATTGAGACTGATGTGATGACCATAAAACAAGAACATCTGGACCAGGCCAAGGGTGAGTAAACAGAGAAGACCAAAAGCAACATGGAGTGAAAACCGTTTGACAGATTGTTTTATGGTGAATAATTATGACATTGAAAAATGGGGAGATTTGCTTGTTACTAAAAGCTAACTTGTGGGGTGGGGGGTTGAACCTGCATTCTGTTCTCTGAGTTTGCAGGGAATAGGTAAGATTCCTCCTTAATCTCTCTTGGGAAGGGAGAGAAAAACTCTTTGATCCGTAAGAACATAAATTGGAAGTGACAAAATACCAGAAGAAACAGACTCAAAGGATCGGTCCCAGACTGACCCTTGGCAGAAAGACTGCTAGGTAGAACTCTCACTTCCAATGTTGACAGGTTCAACCTCTGACTGGGATTGTCGATGGAGCTGATGGAAAATTGTTATGACACAAAGAAATTCCAACTTGGCGTTTTCCTCAATAGCATGCCAGCTTTGGTCAACTTCTAGCATTTTTTCAAGAACTTGGAATGCTCCATGACACGATCTCTGTCGGATTCTTTCTTTCAAGCCATGTTTATCCTACTTTTCAACCAAGGGAAAATCCCTAAACAACCAGGGTTAAGATGATCCATTAATCAATGTCATTTGTATTGCGTTGATGTGAGATAAAATTAGTATGAATCTCCTTGGTGGAATGTAGATGGGTTACTTCTCATGGCCTTGGTTGAGGGGAAGATCTCATTTTGATCCTTCTGAGATGTGCCCAAGGTGCTTTTTTTCAAAAGGAACTGGACTTTCTTGGGTATTTTTTTCCTTTGAAAATGTTTTGCTTCTCATCCAAGAAGATTCTTCAGAACTGGGACATGCCTGGATGGGAAGATGTGAGAAAAGTAGCACAAAATAGACTAAGGAGTAAAAAGTCTTTGATGTGAAACTATCAGTGTGATATAGAAGCTGAGAACCTCCATACTAGATCCAGGGAAAGCTAAAGTCTATGTTCACCTTCATGTCTATAGAGATTCTCAGCCATCCAGAAAATGGTTGTCCCAAAAGTGCTTTTTTCAAGAGACAACTGGACTTTCTTGTATTTCTTTGAAGATGTTTCGCTTCTCTGAAAAAGCTCTGAGCTGAAGAAACTTCTTGGATGGGAAGTGAAACATCTTCAAAGAAAAACAAGAAAGCCCAGTTGCCTCTTGAAAAAACACCATTGGGATATGCTTACCTACAAAACTCACTAGAAGACTTTAAGCCAATTAGGTCCTCCCAACCTACCTTACAAGGTCTTTGTAAGGAAGAAAGACTTTTGTTGGAGTGTCCACAGAGTATGGATGCAAAAGTCAAGCTCACGGCTATGATGGCATGATGAAAGCTACCTATAGGAAATGACCAGGCTGAGTCCAAGGGGTCAAGCACATCATCAATTTGGGAGTCATCACACCTCCAAAAGAGACCTAAGTCCAGCCCTCCCCCACTTCTTGAAGTGCATTGAGTTTTACCTGGTGCCAGAGGTGGTATTCATCAGGTTCTGACCAGTTCTGGAGAGCCGGTAGCAGAAATTTTGAGTAGTTTGGAGAACTGGCAAATACCACCTCTGACTGGCCCTGCTAACCACATCTATTCGCTGCCTCCCATTGAGTCCCAGCTGATTGACTGGGTCTTCTTTGGCTGCCCTGCACAGGAGAACAGAGCTGGAAAGCAGGTTAGTGGGGTGAGGAGGCAATGAGGATTTTGCAGTATCCTTCCCCTGCCATGCCCACCAAGCCACACCTACAGAACCGGCAGTAAAAAAAATTGAATCCCAACATTGCCTGGTGCCAATTCACCTTGACAGTTAGTAGATCAGATTCTGTGTGTAGGTTGTAGGGAATGAACTCACAGTGTTTCCTGAACTCCTGATTTTTTGCACTTGACATTCCCTGAGTTTTATCTGCCTACAGACCAAGTAAAGCTTTCACCAGAACACTATAAGCACTATCTCCATTTTTGGACCAAAGCCCCAAGACCCTCTCAGTTCTACGCTACACACCTCATTCCCCCTGGAAGAAAAGCAGGATATAAACCTAATGAAAGAATGTAAACCTAATGAAAGAATAAAACCTGGCTCTGTTCCTTTCCTTTAAAAAGAGCTTTTGGATTGTCTTCTTCTTCTTCCAGGATTTTGGCCAGCGATTGTGAAAACGGAGAGATAATGTTCAGGCAGCAGACAGTTTTTAAAATGGCATCCAATTAAATGTTTATTTAACTAATGCTGAGTGCGATTAAATGGCTATAAACATCATCAGACTGCCATTATTTATGTTCTGCCTGTTTTGCAAGCAGTCCTCAACTCCACCCTGGTTGTTTGGTGGATTAATTGACATGTTTCAGAGGAAAATCCATGACTCAATTAATCCGCCGAGGACACAAAAGTGTCAGAGGTACAAAAAATCAAAAACAACAGGACCAATATGCAAGGGTACAAATTTGAATACACTAAAAGGTTCCATAAAGATACAAACTTTAGAAAAAGAATCAACTAAGGCCATTCTCTCATTTTTAGCAATTGCAGAAGAAGAAGAAAAAGAACAGAAAAACAAGATATTTTAAGCCTTCCTGCCTGCTGCTGCTAACGATGATTATATATTTATTGAAATTCTTCTCTAATTTTTCATGAAAGACTGGTGTGCAGGTTGGCCAACCCCATGAAGACTATAACAAAAAGCAAATAAATGAAGAGCCATGGTGGTGCAGTAGCTAGAATGCTGTGTTGCAGGCAAATTCTGCCCCCTGCCAGCAGTTCGATCCTGACCAGCTCAAGGTTGACTCAGCCTTCCATCCTTCTGAGGTCGGTACAATGAGGATCCAGTTTGTTGGGAACAATATGCTGAGAAAGTTGTAAAGCACTATGAAGCAGTATATTAGAAGTAACCTAGAAGGAGGGAGAAATTTCCTGACAATGAGAACAATTGATCAGTGGAATGGCTTTCTTTAGAATTTGTGGGTGCTCCATCCACTGGAAGCTTTTAAGAAGACACTGGACAACCATTTGTCTGAAATGTTATAGGGCTTCCTGTTTGAGCAGGGAGTTGGAGAAGAAAACCTCTGAAGTTCCTTCCTCCAACTCTATTTTTCTGCTCAATTGAAGAGGGTGACAGGATCAAGAGTCCTTAAACATGGACTCGTCCTTAAGGGAGAATTCCAAATCGCAAGGCATTTGAAGGGTTATCATTATTTAGGCATTATTTCCCACTGATGAAAAGCAGAGTGTTTGATTTATAAAGAAAAAACAATAGCTTGAACTTGTAATTGCACCCTAAATCATAGCTAGAGCTAAATAGAGCTGTTCAAATTGAGCAATCCTGTTCCAGGATCTGGGTCAACCGTCTGACAGCAACCCTCAAAACCAACTATTCTTCCAATGGTTGGTGTCAATCACCCAAAAGAACAAATACAGAGCGGGCAACACTACAAAACTCAGCTCCAATGCTACATGTGTTAATAGTCGCTCCCTCGACACTTACATGTTTGATGAACGTCTACAGAGAGACAGTTCTGGTTAATGCAGAGGCTTCCAGGTTGACAGCTGTTCATGTAAATGTCTCCTTTTCACTAACGTCAACACAGACACCAGTGGGCAAATCTACATGGTTCTCATGAACCTAGACAGTCTTTCAAAACCCAAAGTGGCCTGCCAGTTTGGCCTCGTGGCTCCTCTGGAGGATTAGGGTGCATTGGAGTTCTGGAGATGTAGAGTTTTGTCCCCTTCCATGCTAGATCATCCCTCTTTTAGCCAAGATGTGTTGATTGTCTCAGAACCAGGGGTCTGCTAGCAGTTCATTTTTGAGTTTCATGGTTGCAGGTTGGTCTTGCCAGTCACAGCATTGTCATTTGGTGGTCACATAGGCAGCTATTTGAGTAGGGGGGTTGATGGTGTCTACTACCTCCTCTCGTTCACACTTGTACTGGGGCATGTGGGAGAGGGCATCCATCAGAATGTTCCTCTCCCCTGGGATGTGCTTTAGCACAAAGTCAAACCAGTTGAAGTATTGAGCCCAGGCAATATTTTTCATGGGGTTCTAAGGGCCTCTAGATTTTTATGATCAGTCCAGACTTTGAATGGCCTTTGCCCCCCTTCCAGCAGGTGGGGATGTCCCGGGTGGGGTTTCATTCCTGGGCTGCTAGAATTGCAAAACTGTGAAGCTAGAAAGGATGATCCTGTCCATCCTTCTCCAAGGTGCAGGAAAAGCAGTTAAACCTTCCACAAGAGTTGGCCCTTCAGCCTCTGCTTAATATGTCTCTGAAACAATATGTCTTCTGTCTATGGAGGTTCTCAATCATCCAGGTCATGGCTGTCCCAAAGGTAACTGGACTTCATTGGTATTTTTTTTTCCTAAAAACATTTAACTTCTCATCCAAAAAGCTTCTTGGATCTAACTTTGGTTCAGTTAGGAGGAAGCACCTTGGAGGCAGTATATCTTCAGATGCAGGTCAGAATTGCATTAGCTCCTCCACTGGCAGGAGGAGACCAAGACCAGGCCCACACATGAAGGTTCAGTTAAACTGATTTATTGCTAAACAGCCTATGTGCAGGAATCTTCTCAACTAATGGTCAGCACCTGGTTAGAATTAGAGAACGGTCAATGGTACAATACTCAAAGGAGGTTGGACTTAGTTCATTTGTAATTAGTAGGGATTCTAGGCTGATCCCTCTTTCCACTTTGTCCCCATGTTTTGTCATTCCTTCTCCTACATCTACCAGCTGTCTCACACTGCTGATTCAAGTTCAGCTTGTTGTCAAGAATTCCTTCAGTGTGGTGTTTCCAAGATATGACTCCTATATGTGTGCCCTATTTTTCACTCCCTAAATGCTGTTTTCCCTGTTGTTCTTCTCAATCCACTCCTTAAATCCAACCCAGTCTGAACTGTGATCAAAGACCAAGAAGTTGTACTTCAAATCTGTCTAGATTAGGTTGCAATCTCCTTCTATCTTCCTGGGTGATTGACAGATTTGCTAAATTTGTTTGTTTCTTTGTTTGTCAAACATGTACAAGATAACAAGTATAACATAACATAAACAAGAAAAAGGGAGTAACATAAACAAGAACAAGGGAGTAAATACAGATAAATGGGAATTGTAAGACAGGGACAGTAGGCACGGTAGCGTGCTTATGCATGTCCCTTTAAGTACCACTTAGGAATGGGGTAAGGTCCATGGTAGACAGGTTGAGGTTGATGCTATGAGAGGTTGAGACTGTAACAACAGAGTCAGGTAGGGCATTCCAGACCATGAGATCCATAATTAGAGTGACTTCCCAGGCCATCCTCACTCATGCGCTTGGTCCCATGGTAACACTAAGGCCTTTAGAGGGCTCACCAGACTAGACAAATGCATTTTTCTAGTTCCATGAGTTGACGTATCTTCTTCCCAGGATTAAAAAAAAAAAGGTCTTTCAGTAACAGTGTTTATTGCAAGACTCTCCCTCCCCAACATGCCTTTTAAGAAGAACAGAAAGGAGTTGGAGAGGGGACAAGGCAAAATGACAAAGGGTTTGGAATGCATGACCTATAAGAAAAGTCTGAAGAATTTGGGTACATTCTCCTCCAAAAGAGGAGAAGAAACAAGCACAGACAACAGAAAGACACCAGGCTGATTTACAAATATCTTGAAGGCTGCCAAACCGAGATCCAATTAACTGTTTTCTCATAAGAGGGGGGCCTTGGAAACCAAAGATGGAATTCAGGCGAGCTATTGGGTTTTTCCACTGGCCTTCCACAATAAAAGTGAACCCTGGGGAGGAAAATCAGAAGTCCTGCTAAGGCTTAGAGCTCAGGAATCTATTGGAACTGGGAATTTGTTGTTCAGCAAATGTCACACATGAAGCAGAAAGACTGTTAGAACCCTCTGGGTTGAAAACAAGGGTCTCCAAACTTGGCAAATTTAAGACTTGTGGACTTCAACTCCCAGAATTCCTGAGCCAAGCATACTGGTTGGGGAATTCTGGGAGTTGAAATTCATAACTCTTAAAAGTTCCCAAGTTTGGAGACTCCTAGTCTGGGAGAAGCCAAGACCAAGTGATGGGAGGAAGTTTGAGTTAATTAGCATTCAGAACGATGGTCACAACTGGATCTGGATCACCACCATCAGAGATATCTATTCCCAAAATGAGGAGCTCCTTGTCATAGAGCAACAGTCCAGGACCTTATCTAGATGGTCTTCCTGGAAAAATGAAGACTTCCTTGAGTCAAAATGGATTCTTGGTGATTTCATAGCTATGTCCATGTGGTATTTTTTGGCATCAACAAAGTAGTTTTTCATTACTTTCTACCCCAATGAATTTTGACTTTTCAATTTATCCAACCACTTCTGGAGTCCCCTGATGACCTCCTTCCCAAGTACAAGCCAGATCAAATTCTGCACGGCTTCTCCACAATCAACCAAGGACAGCCAAGAGGGCCACCAACTTTTCTTGTACATATTCGAAAAGGTGAGTTTGCACCTATACATCAATGGAAGCACAAAGATCACCCTTGTTCATGAAATTAAATCTCGTATATTAAATCATACAAATTAACAGAGCTGGTAGGGACCTTGCAGATCACCTAAGACTGCTATCCTGTCTCCCCTGGTCCTTCCCTTCCCTTGGCTAGCCAAGCCCAGTTCCTGCAACCGTTCTTCATATGTTTTAGCCTCCAGTCCCCTAATCATCCTGGTTGCTCTTCTCTGCACTCTTTCTAGAGTCTCAACATCTTTTTTATTGGTTACTTCTGAAGTTATTTGGTTACTTCTTAAATGAACCTGTCTTCTCTGTTGCCTTTGCTTGCCAGAAGGTCACAAAATGTGATCTCATGACCCCAGGGACACTGCCACGATCATAAATACACATCAGTTGCCAAGCATCTAAATGTTGACCACAGGACCATAAGGATGCTGCAAAAGTCACGTGAAAAACTGTCCTTTTTCAGTGCTGTTTTCACTTTGAATAGACACTAAATGAATGGTCGTAAGTCACAGATTACATGTGTAGCAGGTCCTGGACTTCTCTAGCTTCATGGGTGGAGAATTCCCAAGAGCCAGTTATGGGGGCGCTGAACTGGCCTTGAGATTTCAACCTCATGTGTTCCTTGATCTCCACATCCTACATCCTGCTGGGTTCCCATCTCGGCTTGTCAATATAATCCGCCTTACATTTGGAAGGGATTAAACTGTATCTCACTTCTGCTCTCTTGATCAGTTCGAGCCAATGGGCATCCAGGGGGGAGGAGGGAGGGGTGAAGGAATTGCCAGATTCAATCAGACATATTCGCCGAAGATCTTTTGGAAACCGTTGGATTCGAACCAACTTCTCATTTCTGACATGCGTTTCTCATAGCCTGATTCCTATAGTTTACTTAAAATAAACAGGTCCTTATGTTCGGGTGTTCTGTTTCCCCAGGGCGGGGAGCGGGGAGGGGCGACAGGACAGTTCGGCTCGCTCTGCGTCTGGGTTGCCATCTTCTTCTTGCTCTTGTCAAACGCTTTGATTTCCACCAGCTCAGCTGTCTACCCCCTCCCCACCTCACTCCCCCACCCCAGTCCATGTTCCATAAACATTTCTTGACGGGATCCTACATTATCCAGATGCAGCTGAGCTTTGAAAGACTGCTCCAATTTCTGCAAAGGATGTTTGACATTTGTAGACCCTCTTCTAATAAAGATGCAAGAAGGAGATTGCAACCGAAGGAAGGGAAGGAATAAACTGATAACCTTACCCTTTCCAGCCTGCTCGGGATAGGCCAGCATCCCAAATTCTTTGCATAGTCAACTGCGGTTGGCCAGGAACAATCCAATAAAATTGGGGCAGAATTATAGATGGCTTGCTAATGGAAGAATAAAGAAGATGAATCCGTCTGCTCATGTCTCCAATGTAGAATTTGGTTTGTGGGTGGAGACATTGAAAAGATGCTTCTCTGGAATTCCATGGAATAGCCATGGAATTACGTTCTGTGGCTATTCATCAACATAACAGAGTTGGAAGGGACCTTGGAGGCCTTCTAGTCCAACCCCTTTCTCAAGCAGGAGACTCTATATAGATGAGTCTGTCGTCTGCACCTCTATAACTGTCTGGTTTGGCTCTGCAACCCAACAAGACAGACACAGACTCCAGAGAGTAATTAGGACTGCAGGAAAAAACAACTGCTACCAACCTGCCTTCCATTGAGAACCTGTACACTGCACGAGTCAAAAAGAGGGCTGTGAAAATATTTACAGACTCCTCACATCCTGGACATAAACTGTTTCAACTCCTTCCCTCAAAACGATGCTATAGAGCATTGCACAACAGAACAACTAGACACAAGGACAGTTTTTCCCCGAGTCCCATCATTCTGCTAAACAAATAATTCCTTGCTTGTATCCTTACAATTTCTATGGACAGTTTCCTAGTATGATTTGATTGTCTATTTGTATCCTATTACTATATTAAGTATTGAACCTTATGATTCTTGATGAATGTATCTTTTGTAGATTTTCTTTTTATGTACACTGAGAGCATATGCACCAAGACAAATTCCTTGTCTGTCTAATCACACTTGGCCAATAAAGAATTCATTCATTCATTCAAGTTGTTCCACCGGTTAATTGTTCTGACAGGAATTTTCGCCTTAGTTCTAGGTTGCTTCTCTCCTTGATTAGTTTCCATCCTTTGCTTCTTGTCTTGTCTTCTGGTGCTTTGGGAAAGATAATAATAAGCAACAGATAATAAGATAACAAGAGATAATAACAACAAGCAACACTAAAATGTAAGTGGAAGAAGAAAAAACTTTCTTCTTCAAAATCAATGCATTTTGTGAGCAGTCAAGAGAACATGGAGCTGCAGGATATTATTATCCCAGAAGAAAAATAAAAATCACCTGACCCTTCTAAGAGAGGAAAGTCCTCTGTAAACTAGCAGTTACTTGTAGTCCTCGGATATCACAACTTGAGGCATATCTCAGGTCTAGTTGGGACAAGATGATGCAAAGGGCAAGGCCCTTATTTGTGAAATCTGCTTTGGTTCTTCGACAAAGAACAAGCAACATGATGAATGGGGCAGAAGCAGTTCTTCTGTTAGAAGGTGTCTGGAACACCATGCGCCACTTTCTGTTCCAGACATCTCAGAAATATACCAGCCAGGCCCCCAAATGCTCATATCCATCTGTTCAGGGGTAGAAATGGAACATTCCAGGAGGAAAAAAAAACAAGCATTTTTGGAAAAAACAGATTGCTCTAAAATGGAATATTTTGCAAATTATGAGTCATCATGTCTCCAGAAGTTCTTCAGCGATCATCTAAACTGCTCAGGAGAATGACTTGTGGTCCTCACCAAGAGGAAGCTGCCACCCCTGGCTTACAACAAAGTCAAATAAGGAGAGGTAATGACAGAGGTCGAGAGATGTCTGTGCAGTGGGGAAAATATGGAAACAGACAGTTCTCCCCTTTTTTGAGGTGTCAACAACTGGGATTGTTTAAGGGAAAGACTTTTAAGTAGTAAACCATGGTATCTTCTTCCATCACATCTAAAGATGGCTGCCAACAGTTGATTTTAGCAGAGGCAAGACAAAATCATGGATAATAACACTATATTCTATATTGGCTGGCTGTCTTCAACTAGGGCTGTACAATGCTTTCGATTCCATTCCATAGCTTTGGAGTTTAAAAAATGCCAGCACTCTTGAAAGCAGCTGCATCTTTCTTTGCTCAGGATGGATGTGCTGCTCTGCAGTTCCTGGAAGAGATACAGCTGCTTTAAAAAGCTGCAGGCAGAAGCGATATTTGCACACCTGCATGCTTCAAAGCATCTTTTCCCCAAATCAGTGTGTGTTTCCAATATCTCCTATGTCCTAATCACAAGTATAAGAATAAAGGAGAGGGGAGGGGAGGAGGTATAAGAATAAAGGAGAGGGGAGGGGAGGAGGGAAGGGAAGGGAAGGGAAGGGAAGGGAAGGGAAGGGAAG
>BLBF01000067.1:4537861-4554165 GCA_015471245.1 Laticauda colubrina
TAGATAGATAGATAGATAGATAGATAGATAGATAGATAGATAGATAGATAGATAGATAGATAGATAGATAGACAGACAGACAGACAGACAGACAGACAGACAAATTATGGTGGTTTTATATCTTGCTCAATCTCGCCTTTGATCCAGGATGGTAAACCAAGAAATTATACATATTTCAACTAGCAGGATATATCTTCATTTTCTCCCCCTACTTAGAATCTATCCAGACAGAAATTAGCATATGAACTAAAATTAGTAGTGAGAGGGGAAGGGGGAATTTTCACACAGCTCCTGATTAAATTATACTCATCTATTTTCTAGATTCACACAATATACCTAACCAGCCTGGATTTGTTGAACATGCGATATAAGATAACCAAACATAACATGTGTGAACATAGCCACTCAGGTAGGTAGCTAATGTCCCATTGTTTAGGTTAACCATGGCAAAACAATAATTTTCCCAGAAAGTGTACTGATTTCTGAAGTTCAAAAAGTAGATCAAGATACTGGTCTGTTTTTTATTCTTGGCTTTGGGCACTGTAGTTCCGAGTATGTTTCCTATTTTAAAATAGGCATTTAAGGGGCATCCTTTTAAACTGTTGCTTTGGCTTTTATCAACCAAAACAACATTTGGATATTGGGCAAAAAAAAATATATATCATTTGTGAGATTTAAGAAAGGGAAGATTACCCTCTGCTGTTGATTTGAGAAAAAGCAACTAGGAACGGGAACATATCTCTACAAGGAAAGAAAATCAGGTATAAAAAGTTACTTTGTAGAAGCCGATCCATTCCCCCAATTTTCTCTTTGTTTAATGTTTAAAACGATTTATTATAGCAAGGTGTGGAGGGCTCCAGTAATGAAATAAGTATACACTTTAGGGCGTATTGTTCACGGTGCAATTACAAGTTTATTGTTCTTAATCTACCCAAAGCCAGTTTATGAATTTTAAAGATTGCACAGAAACATAGTAATAAACGTGCAATTAACCAAGGTGATATTCCATTTTTGTTTTATTCAGGGTGATATACAAAATGCCAGATAGATAATAGGTAGATTCTAGATATTGGATGGTGTTGTGGTTCGCCAGCAGCCTGTGCAGACGGGCAGCGGAGTCGGACAGTGAGTAAGAAAGGGGACCAGTCCAGGAGTCTGGAAAGGACTTGGACGAGGGTCCTGTGTCCGATGCAGAGATGGGGCCAGCACCATCCGGGAGTGGGGTGCTGCTCCAGAGCCTCCAGAGTCTGGCAGCAGCGAGGCAGAGGAACAAGGGGAGCCTGTTCCCAGTGCATGTGTGCACAGAGCTGCTAGCAGAGAGCAGCTGAGACAAAAGGGATGACTTGGGAGTAAGGCTTGGAAGTGATTGCCCCTCCCTTAAGGTATGAAGGTCAGGCAAAGATGATGAAACCTTTGCAGGAAGCAAAGTCATTTGTTCAGTTCGGATTCATTCTCTTTGTACTTTGGTTGGTTTTTTTCCTAGTTCATTTGATACTTCTGTTATTGGCCGCACTTCACAGAAAAGAAAGGTGGATACTTATCTCGGGGGAGTGTTTGAGATTCATGACTGACTGGGAATGAAAACAATTCCCAGCGCTGCAATAAAATAAGTGCTGTTTTTAAAATAAGCATGTGCATAATTACAGTTTAGAAAGCCTTGGTCACAATGGATGGATGGATGGGTGGGTGGGTGGGTGGGTGGATGGATGGATTCATACAGGTAGTTCTCAATTTACGACCATAATTGAGCCAGAAATTTATGTTGCTAAGTGAGACTTTTTCCCCATTTTGCAACTGTTCTTGCCAGAGTTGTTAAGTTAGTAACACGGTTGTGAACCTGGCTTCCCCCATTGGCTTTGTTGGTCAGAGGGTCGCAAAAGGAGATCACATGACCCTGGGACACAGCAGCCATCATAAATATGAGTCAGTCATAGGGTCTGGATTTTGATCGCTGCAAAGATGCTGAAAAGATCGTAAGGGTGAAAAAAAATGGTCATAAGTCACTTTTTTCAGTACTGTTGTAACTTTGAATGGTCACTAAGTGAACTATTATAAGTCAAAGCCTACCAGTAATTAAAACTGCCGAAAAATACATGGGAGGATTGCAATTTGTAACGTGAGAGAGCTGGAATGAAAAACCCAATCTCATTCAGTGGAAACCCCTTTGCTTTAAGAAGAATTCCCAAGTGTTCAACAGCTGGAGATCAAATATATTTCCCCAGGGCTTTTATTGTGCTTTCCCCCCTCTGGGAAGATTTTAGCATCCTCTCTGCGGTTCCTCAATAAAGATTTCCAAAATAAAAGAGAGCACTTAAGGAACCAGGTGCCAGAGACTGTTTCAGGTGTAAAGGTATAGGAAGATTGGGGGGATTTCAGGAGAGGCAGGAATTTCCTTTGGAGGTGAGTGCAAAACTCACACTGATGAATAAATGTCAACGAGATAAGCTGCAGCCTGATGGGAAAGATGAGAAGGTGGATGGGGGGAGGGAGGGAAAATCAGAGAAAGGGGGAATACCAATTCCAGCTGCTGCTGCTTCCCAACATCTTGCCTACAGCTGGGCGATTCAGATAACACTGCCAAAAAAGTTAAGATGTCTTTTTTTGGTGAAATGCGTTATTTTTTTTAGGAAAAGGGGTTTGTTTTCTTGGCAGGTGAAACTCCAGGAATGCCTTGCCCAAGTTTTCTAACTACCAGAAAAAAACAGGCATACATTTGCATCTTTTTTTTTCTTCTTTCCATATACAGTCCTCGATTTACAGTCCTCATTGAGTAGTACAATGGTCATAAGTGTGAAAAATGGTCCTAAGTCACTTTTTTCAGTGCCATTGCAACCGGTCATTAAATGAACTGTTGTAAGTCAAGGACTGCCTTTACAAGGATAGCTTGTGCCCTCGATTGTAACTCAACAGATTGTAACCTCACAAATCATCCTTATCATTACTGCCATCCTCCTGATGACAATTATCATCACTTCAACATCTGGAATAAACATTCTCTCAAGTTTTCTGCAGAACCTTTTCTTTTCCTCCAGAGGGCTGTCCTCCCCCCTCCAGCTCCCTATATGACTGGGAAAGGGATGGGTAGGGCATCCCACATATTCAACTGTTGGCTTTGGCCAGCTTTCATTAAGGCTGTTTCCAGCAAGTGCAGTAGCAATAGCACTCTTAGACTTATATGCTGCTTCACAGTGCTTTTACAGCCCTCTCTAAGCGGTTTTACAGAGCCAGCCTCTTGACCCCCAACAATCTGGGTCCTCATTTTACCCACCTCGGAAGGATGGAAGGCTGAGTCAACCTTGAGCCTGGTCAGATTAGCCTGGTCAGATACTGCCAAATCGCAGGCAGCCAGCAGAAGTAGCCTGCAGTACTGCATCCTAATCACTGTGCTACCATGGCTCAGTATGAATAATTGTCCAATTATGGTAAGTGAAGAAACTTCCAGATGTATATTTCCTTTCATACTAATCCAGGCCTCTCTTCCACATCCCAGAAAGGCCTGAGGATGGAAAGGATGGAGGTCTATAGCCTGGCCCTTCTTTCCTTCCTTTCACAAAATCGTTCTTCTTTCCATGCTTCCTTCCTTCCTTGTTCTCACAAAATCTTCCTTCCTTTCTTCTTTTATTCTTTTCTTTCCTTCTTTAGTCCTTCCTTCCTTCTCTTCTTTCTTTCCCTTCCTCTCTTTTTTTCCCTTTTCTTTCCTTCTCTTTCTCCTTCCCTCCTTTTCTTCTCATTTCCTTCCTTCCTTTTCTTTTCCTTCCTTCTCCCTTCCTTCCTCTTTTCTTACTTTCCTTCTTTTTTCATCCTTTTTTCCTTCCTTCCTTTTCTTCTTCCTTTCCCTCCCTCTCCTTGCTCTCTTTTTTTTTTTCTTTCCTTTTTCCTTTCCTGCAAATGTTTCCGATCCTTCACCTGGAAACAGAAAATTCGCAGGAGACACAGCTTGAAGTTTCTACTTTTCCTACGTTATGATCCCTCATATTCTTCTCTGTTAGACTTTCCTGATTCTCAACAGTGATCCGTTCACAGGATGATTAGCTAGCACTCCTTGATTAATTAATTAATTCGAATTAATTAATTAATTCTGGTTAAATCTAGCCCTCGCGTCCTAGAATTTTTTAAAAAGTCATTTTGCACTTCCATCCTCCTTCAAGGAAGATGCGATGGAAGGCCAGCACGCATGCGCGTGACAGCACCCTTTCCACACACCCCCCAAAAAGCACCAGCTTTGGAATCCTCACGACGCATGCGTACCAGAAACCCGGAGAAGAAGTACAGGAAGCGCCTGCGCGGACCAAAGTAGAGTGGCGAAATCGGAGACTATCAACTGCGCCTGCGCCGTCCAGGTGGGTTTCGCGACTGGTTACCTGGAGCGCGGAGGCTCCAGGTGAGGCGGACGCGCGTTCCGGGAGAGAGGGAAGGAAAAGGGCGGGCAAGGCGCGTGCACGTGGGCATCTTGCGGACAGGGGAGGCGAAGCGAAGGTAAGGGGCTGCCTTTTCACGCAGGAAAGGTAGCGGGGAAGGAGTTTGCTGAAAGAAGTTGGGATTGGCTTGAGGATGGAGGGGGCAAGGTGCCGCCTGGGAGGGGACTGGGTTCCTTTTTCAGGCCCCCTCCTCATTATTCCCCCTCCTCGTCCCATGGTTCCTTGCAAGACAAGAGCGCCCCTGAGCATAATCAGAGTGCCTACCTACCTACCCGCATCAGCAAGCGGTTAGTTACCTGCCCGTGCTTGGGAACCCCACGTTGATTATCTGCCAGTTTGCACAATTGCTGCTCAGTTGGTTATGCCCCATTAGTACAGTGTCAACTTTAACCCAGTGCAGAAATATATTTTTTTCTGCATGATCACTAATTAATCTCATATTTGGGGGTCTTTCAGGCAGTGGACTCATCGCTGTTGTCCATCCACCAAATTTATTGGAACTACTTTATGGTCTGGGGAAAATGGTATGTCTGGTTAGACAACAGAAAGAAAAGATAACGTAAAAGTGTAAATTGTAAATAGTGTATGTATGTATGTACAGGAGAATGGACTAACTGATGTCACAAAAAACTGCAAAAATGTATATAGAATTTGTTTTTAAAGGTGAAAATTCAATAAAGTTAGTTTAAAAAAAAGAACTACAGAATGAATGTGTGTAACAATGCATTGCACACAAAGGGTTGCCTTTTGGGGTTTTTCCTGCCTTGCACTCTGATTAGTTTAGCATCCTCCAGAATAGAGCATTGTAATCCCTTTCCATCATATAAATTTGGTCATATTAGAAATGGAATGGATTTATGCTTTTTAGCATGAGCGTTATAAGTACCGGTAGTAAAGGTAAGATGTATCTCAAAACATGAACAATCTAAAATGATTGTTGCTATCTGTAGTCATCGGGACTGGTTGTTGATACTTCAAACAAACTAAACTAGCATAGTTACAGAGCTGGTGTTGCATAAACACAAAAGATTAGATATTAAACACTTATTTATATAGATGTTTTTTTCCTCATCATGCAGTGCTAAGTTCAAATGCTCCAAATTGTAAACTTGAAATGGCCACTCTCCTACAGGTTAAATAAACAAAATAAAACTGCCCTTGTTTATCATTTTTATATGTTTTAATTGGTGCTTCCTAAAAGTAATTACGCCTTCAGGCAGTAAACATTACTACCTATGTGCTGCAAAGCATCAGCATAGATATTTTCTTCCAGATTTTTTTCAAGAAATTAAGGAGATTATAATAGAACATTTTAACCATGAGTAACCAATTAAGCTATCATTTTTCTCATGACTTTGGGTTGAAAAGCCATTGAGAGCAAAGAAAGGACTACATTGATACCAAAAGCATTTAAAATAAACTCATATGCAGCAATTTCAATTACAGCTAAAAGTTTCACATTCATAAAAGTAAGTTTTTTAATTTCCAGACACCCCCAAATTTGTTTTCTTAGATTTTTAATCTGAGAATTAGATATTCAGTCATCCTAGCTACATTCTACATTCCCTTTTTCAGAGGAAACTCTTTGATTAGTTGCAAGTTCTTTAATTTTTTTATAACCATTCAGCAAGCAAGATGCTTAAAACCCTTTTTGTTTCTTCTCCAGAAAGAAAGAAAAAATAAACATTGGTACTACTGATTTTTTAACCAAATCTGGTTAGTTTGGATCTATCAGTCTTTCTCAGTTGAATGCTATAGATTCAACTTAATAGCTGAGAAAATGTAATTTCAAGGGGATTATAAGGATTCAACTTTATAGATTCATTTGATAATTTTAGTGTGGGTAAGAAAGAGGCTAATGTTTGGGTTTCATAATTATATGATTTAAAAAAAGGTTTATTAGACTGCCGTTGTTTCCATTTTCAAGCTATAGATTATTATAAACTAGTTATAGGTTATTATTTCTAGTTCAGTTATGACCATAACTGGCATCTGAATTTCTAATTGTTAAGTAGTCAGGGCTGATTTTACAACCTTCATGGTCATTACAGTTATTAAATGAATTATATAATCATCAAGCAAATTTGGCTTCCCAGTTGACTTTGTTGGAAGCTGACTAGGAAAATCGCAAATAGCAATCTCCTCATCTCTGAACAATGCAACTCTCATGCCAGTTGCCAAAGGGCTTGAATTTTGATAACATTGCTGTGGGAATGTTGCAATGGTCATAAGTGTGAGGACTGGTTGCAATGGTAGAATTGGTCTCAAGCATATACCAGTTCCATAAGCCTTGGTCTTCTATCCCTCACCTGTCAAATATATAAAAATGGGCTGAAAATAAATAAATAACATGGATGAATTAAAATGATAATTTACTAACATCTAGCTTCATGTCAGCCTCTTTCCAGCAAAGTTGTTTTAATAATTGTATCTTTAAGCACAGTATAATCTTTCTCTATGGAAGAAATACTCTTATTTGTTAAAATACTGAAACACTTACAGAACACACAGGTGTCAGTTTTAAGTGGGCCATAATGACCTTGTATTCCCAGACAAGAACTGCTATTCAATTACAGGGTAAGGGATACAGCCATTGTGTTTGCAGGCCTCTTACCCCCTTTATCTGTAATTGTCATCTTACCAGGCCTCTCCAAATTGCTAAGAGATCTTCCAGCATTGTAGTTTTGTTAATTAATCTGTGCAGCTAAAAACTTTCTTGTAGCAGCTCATATTAGCAGCCGTGATACAAGACTGTGACAAATAATCCATTTTCTTGGTCTACCAATGACATCTTTAAGGTGATGGGTTAATCAGATAATTAATAGAAGCTACGTAAGCTTATTGCTGGTGTTGTTGTGGCTAATAACGCCATGCTTGCTGGGATAGAAAATGAAAGTTTAAATGCACAAAGCTTAAATGCACAAATAAATTGGCACTAGACAAGGATCAATGGAATTCACTGGGGGGGAGGGGCTGGACGTGGGTCTCTTGTAGCAACGCAATGACTCCAAACTAATGGCACGTTTAACTCAGCCTGCTCTTCTAGAAAAATACCATCAGTTACCTGTATTAGTCATATGTTGCATAACGTGAAATTAGTATCCAGCTTTCTGTAAACGCTTGCTTGGCATTTCTTCTTGATTGTCACTGCTGAACTGCAAGAAAATGCAACCCTTGAACCCAATAGCTTTGCCGTGAACATTGGGTCACGTGTTTGAATTGCAAAGTCAGACATTTGAGTAGCAACAACAGCTTTATCTCTTCCCTTCAGCCTGCTTCCACTTCTCTCCCAAGCACAAAGCACAATTCCAAGAACTGAGTTCAGATTAAGAGACTAAGGAACTCCGTTGCAGAAGCCTGTACTGTTTGGGTAGGGGCTCAAATCCTTCTCTAGTCACATATTATATTGATCATTGTTTTTTTTCAGAAAGTTTGAGACTATAATTTTTTTTTTTTAAATGGCTCATAGATAAAAGCAAAAGGTGACTTACAATAAGAAATACAGAGAAATTATTAGTGGAATTATAATTGTTTGTACTAATTAGTACAAAAGAAAAAAACATTCTCTAAAGCAACAAGAATTTATCATGGTTGGGAATTTTGGGGGCATTGTTTTTCAATTAGGGAATATAAGATGGTTAGGCTGGCCAGTTTAATCAAATCAATGTCAAAAGTGAGTTCCTAAATCAATGTTTCTCAGCCTGCAAAACTTCAAAATAAGGGGACTTCAACTACTCTGAGAATTCCCCAACCAGCATAGTTATTGGAGAAATTTTGGGAACTCAGAGCTACATATCTGGAAGTTGCTCAGGTTGAGAAATACTGTGGGAGACTTTAAAATGGTATATTGAGTGGTCTTTTATGTATGCTTTTGGAAAAAAGAGAATCCTATGGCTTTTGATTGATCAATTTAAAGTGCTATAAATTACTGTTCATTATTATTAGATTATAATGGGTGAGATCCTTTATTAGGTGTGAATTTGCAATTGCAAAGCCATGTAGAAGACCCAGGAGTGTGTGGTCTTCTAGAAAGTTCTATCTCTATTATCTGAAAACAATATCTTAAACTTTTGTTCATAAGAGCCTCAGTGGCGAAGTGGTTAGAGTGCAGTACTGTAGGCTATTTCTGCTAATTGCCGGCTGTCTGCAATTTAGCAGTTCAAATCTCACCAGGCTCAGGATTAACTCATCCTTCCATCCTTCCGAGGTGGGTAAAATGAGGACTCAGATTGTTGGGGGCAAGGGGCTGACTCTGTAAACTGCTTAAGAGAGGGCTGCAAAACACCATGGAGCGGTATATAAGTGCTTTTGCTGATTCGCTGTGATGGGACAGGGGTTAGAGTGCAGTACTGCAGGCTACTTCTGCTGACTGACTGCAATTTGGCAGTTCGAATCTCACCAGGCTCCAGGTTGACTCAGCCTTCTGTCCTTCCGAGGTGGGTAAAATGAGGACACGGATTGTTGGGAGCAAGAGGCTGACTCTGTAAAACCACTTAGATAGGGCTGCAAAGCACTGTAAAGCGGTATATAAGTCTAAGTGCTATTGCTATTATGTGTGAGATGACAATTGACTGCCATTTATAATCTTCCATATTTATTCTGTAGCCATTTATGTATTCAGAGATTGTCTCTTAGCTTCTCAAGTTATCCTTGAGAGAAAGTATTAGGTTATGCGCTAATTAGTTGTGTACATTAAATATAAGCCGTTGCCTACATAATTCCATTTTTAAAAAAAGGACTGTTTCCATCCAGTAATGTGCCCTCACTCCTATACAATTAGCCACAAAAAGGCAACCTGACACTTCCAAATGTAAATAACCTTTTGTTCTTTTGCAGGAGGCAGGGTAAACTTTCCAAGGGACTACTCAAAAAGAAATTGCTGATGTTGTGTCTTTAAGACTGCCTTGGCAACCATGGGTGAATACAGTAGGTTTATAGATTGGGATAAGATGGACGCTACCATTCAGGCCAAAGATGAGAAGGAACTGACCGGCACTGAATTTCACACTGAAATGCTGAAACAACTGGCTCGCCAAGGTTACTGGGCCAAGAGCCACTCTTTAAGAGCTAAAGTATATGACAAATTGATCAGCTCTATCCCTTGCCGCACGGTGACCCCCGATGCTAATGTCTACCAAGACATTGTGGTAAAAATCGTTGGCAAGAGAAACAGCAACATGCTTCCCCTTCCAGAATTCGTAGATAATAGCTTGGTCCCCACATACTGCCTGAACGCGGAAGGCATTGGCGCCATCAGGAAGATTATCTCTTGCATTGGGAACCAGTTCCCAGACATCTCATTCTGTCCGGCTCTGCCTTCTGTGGTGGCCCTCCTCCTTCACTACAGCAGGGATGAGGCCGAGTGCTTTGAGAAAGTTTGCCGCATCCTGGCCTGCAACGACCCATCTAAGCACTTCATTGATCAGACCTTCTTGGCTTTCGAGTCGTCTTGCATGACATTCGGAGACCTGGTTAATAAGTACTGCCAGGCAGCTCATAAACTTATGGTGGCCATCTCCAAAGACGTGCTGGAAGTCTACTCAGATTGGCACCGGTGGCTCTTCGGGGAGCTGCCCCTTGTTTACCTCGCCCGCGTCTTCGATGTGTTTCTGGTGGAAGGTTACAAGGTGCTCTACCGGGTTGCGTTGGCTCTCCTCAAATTCTTCCACAAGTTCAGAGTTGGGCAGACCCAGGAGTCGGAAAACGTACAGCAGGACATCCGAGCGTTCATAAGGGACATTGCGAAGTGGGTCTCTCCTGAGAGACTGCTGGAGAAAGCTTTCGCCATCCGTCTCTTCTCGCGTAAAGAGATTCAGCTCCTGCAAATGGCCAACGAGAAGGCCCTGCAGCAGAAAGGCATAACGGTGAAGCAGAAAAGGTAGGGGCCCTTCAGCATCTTCCCTAAAATATTTTTTTTAAATCTAGGTACTACATTCTTGCATTGTGGGGAATAAATGCCATTGTAAAATCAAGCGTATCTATGCTCAGTTTCAACCATTGTGAAAATGTAGCTAATCTATACAGTATATGTGTATATGTGAAAAAGTCAGTTTTTGGAAGCTTGACAAAGTATAAAGTTTTAGGAGTAGAGTATAGTAGACTGTAGAGTCGAGTAGAGTAGAGTAGGAATAATAGGAGTAATTAGAATAGAATAGAATAGAATAGAATGTAGAAGTAGAATAGAAATAGAGTGGAATAGGGATAGGATAGGATAGAATTGAATTGAATTGAATTGAATTGAATTTCTATTGGCCAAGTATGATTGGACACACAAGGATTTTGTCTCCGGCACATAAGCTCACAGTGTATTTATCATACCTCTAAGTTTAATTGAATCAAAGAGAACAACCTCAGCAGATTGTTTTTTCTGTAATTTGTCACGTTACCCAGCAAATATTAGGTTATTTTTCCAGAATATTTCTTCAGGGGCAAAATGGTGACCTCTGGATCAACTGAACAGCATTTTCAAATCACGATAGCAAGCGTGTAAGGCATTAAAGCCCACAAGTGTGTTTGAGGATGAAAAAATTTCCTCAAATTAAGCATGGGCCAGTATTAATGCCTCTTAATCCTTATATTTGGGGGGGGGGTTTTTGCTGGATCAATATTCTGTATATTGCTAAAATTGTGGCCAAAACCAGTAGTTGACGAGATATGGCAATTTTTTGCATAACCTTGAAGAAAAAAAGTTAATGTTCCATCCCATTTAGTTTGAAGGAGCTCTTGCATCTAAATTTTTCTTCAGCATTGGAATCCAAATTTAAACCATTCCTGACAAATGATTATCTTGTGAAGGAGATCCCAGTGGGAATTCCTCTCAAAACATTTCCTCAGTGCTGCAAGATCTTTCCTAGTAAAATCTGATTTCTGATTACTTAAATCATGATTTGGGGGTCTGTTGCATTTCTAGAGCTTAGAAGAATAGTTTTGCCTTTTTATGTGATCACTTTTTAGGGATTTGAAACAGAAACTTCAGTGAAAAAATGGTTATCTAGCTGCTGCCTGACCCCAAAATAGAAAAGCTTCAAATAATTTAGCAGCAAAATCAGTAGTTGATATTTCATGCTCATAAAGGGCATCATTTCTATAGCTATTTGACTATTCCTATAGCTTCAGTTTCCCACAAACCTTATCGTTCAGTAACCTCCAGTTAATATATTCCCTGCTTCTGGTTTAAAAAAATAAAAAGAGCTTGTGAAAATTGATGCAAGAATGAACTTTTAACAGAGTCTTTGTTTAAATAACACCTTCGCTGGATTCACACATTCAGATTCGCTTAGCAGTGATAAGAATCTAAAAATGACTTTTCTCCTTTCTAATGGATCCTTCAGTTTCTTGCTCCTGAAATCATAAGGCATAATCTGTTATATGTATTGATGATGCTTTTTAAAATCCCTGTGTTTGGGGAAAACAAAGATAAAAAGGATTTGTTGAATGGACAAATGAACTCGAGTCAGGAAAAGTAAATTAAAATAAATGAATTAAACCAAAGATCCTTTCTTCAAAAAAAGAACTGGGCTTTCTTTGTTTTTCTTCAGTTGTGAAGAAGAAGCTTCTTAGATAAGAAGTGAAACATCTTCAAGGAAAAACGAAGTCCAGTTGCCTTTTGACCTGGAGGACTGAGAATCTCCATAGATAAATGAACTAGAAATCAGAGTGAGGGAAATTTCTATAAAAGAAATGTGGCTAGAAAATTTAAAAACTATTGAAGGAATTAAGAACTGGCTTAAGGAAGGAAGGAAGGAAGGGAGGGAGGGAGGAAGGAAGGAAGGAAGGAAGGAAGGAGGAGGGAGAGAGAGAGAGAAAGAAAGAAAATAAATAAATAAATGAATAAATTTAACTGTTGGTCTGTTCAAATCTTATTCTGTATTTCTCTGTAGGCTTTTTCCATGCACTTGATGGGAATAGATGAAACTGCTGATCTTTTCTTGATTTCTCATTTTTTTTGTCTCCCTTCTCATGCCTTCTTTTCTGTCAATTCCGTATCTGCTGCTTTGCTTTGCAGCAGTATATCTCTCAAAAGGTAGGTTTGAACATTTGAATCTTCATGCTCCGCTACTCTAATTTGATTCGGCTTCCAAATGGCTGTGGCTACACTAAGACAATGGTAGCAACAAGCTTATGTGAGTTGGTGGCAGTGCAGTAAAATGTAAGGCTGTCTTTACTTGCTTCTGTCAAATTAATAACACAGTTGGAAGGGACCTTGTAGGTCAACTAGTCTAAGCAGGAGACCCTACACCATTTCTGATCATGGTAGTCCGGTCTCTTCTTGAAAGCTTCCAGGGATGAAGCACCCACAATGTCTGAAGGCAACTTCTGTTTCATGGGTTGATTCTTCTTACTGTCAGAAAGTTTCTCCTTATTTCTAGGTTGAAATTTCCATCCATTATTCATTGTCTGGCCTTCAGGTGCTTTGGAAAATAGCTTGACCCCCCCTCCTCTCTGTGGCAGCCCCTCAAATATTGGGCAAGTTATGTTCATATTCTAGGCAAGCTTTGTTTTTCTTCATTATTATAAAACTCATGTATTTCATTGATAGTCACGAGTCTACAGGAATGGAGTTCCATTGACCATCACTTCCATATTCTTTGGAACTAGTCAGACATAGGTAGCAACAGTAATAGCACTTAGGTTATATACCGCTTCATAGTGCTTTGCAGCCCTCTCTAAGCAGTTTGTAAAGTTAGCCTATTGTCCCCAACAATCTGGATCCTCATTTTACCAATCTTGGAAGAATGGAAGGCTGAATCAATCTTGAGCTGGTCAGGATCAAACTCCTGGCAACAGGCAGAGTCAGCCTACGATACTGCATTTAATCACTGTGCCACCACAGTTAGACAGATGTTAATCTGGTGTTTAGGCCTTCTATCAGGAACTGAACTTTGCACTTTAGATGAGTATATCTGTTTTAGAACCTATCCAGGTTTTGGTGCTCAGCAGTTGCAAGAAGCTACCAGAATGGTATATACAAAACTAAGAACCACATTTTAAGAACCACATACTGTAGGGAGAATGTGATGTTAAACATGAAACTCCTCTTAAGTATACAAAAATTGCTTTGAAAATGGTAGCTAACCATGTACTTCACTGTGATTTGCTACTCTTTGGACTTGGTGTCTTCTGACATATAAGGGAAAATGTGTTGACTGTACGTTCTCCAAGCTGTTTCAAAAATAGCCCTTAATCCAATATCAGGCTTTTTTGCAGTGTCACCTACAGAGGCATTGTGGACACTAAATCTGGGCCACATTAAAGATGTTATTGCCTGTTTGCAATAGTCCAGTTGACCACCTGAAGTAAAATATTGTATGAGAAGACCTAGGTCAGTCTATGATGAAGGAAGCAGTCTGGAAGCATCTTTTTTTGACTAACACGTTTTTATTAAAAGGCAGAAGCTTTCATGAGCTGCAGCTCACTTGAGCTGATTTGTCATTTGATGAAATAAGCCGTGGCTCCCAAAAGCATATGCCTTTTTAGAAGAGAGGGGAGGGGAGGATATTCTTGTATTGGCCAAGTGTGATTGGACACACAAGGAATTTGGCTCTGGTGCGTAAGCTCACAGTGTATATATAAATAGCAAATAATAGGTCATAGCTCATAAATCAATAAATAATGATGATTATTTCCAAGTTGGGTAATGAAACATCTTCAAGAAAACAACCTGGCTCAGAGAGAGCACCAAGAACCTTGCATTTCAACCCTGAGCTATAAATATTCTCCTTCATTGGTACCATGAATTGTGTTCATATAATTATGGACTTTTTCCCAAGGGCTGTACTACATAGGCATACCCATGTTAAAGTGGAGGAAAAAATAAGTTGTATTTAACAGTTTTCTTGCATTTCAAATCATCTTGGCATGTAGAATAACATACTCAAAACTTACTCAGCATAAAATTTCATTGCGCATTTTGCCTGGCCTAAACTGCATTTAATCGAGCTTGGCTGCAAGAAAGAAATGGCTATGTGGACTTGTTCCTGGCTTACGTATGATTCTGTGCTCTGGTCGTCTTTTTTATGTGTTGGTCCCACATTTTTCATTGTCACCAAGACATTTGCGATTTCTTTTAACCCTTTCTTCCCCACAATGTTAGAGCCTCCTATGGCAAAGATACTGCCGGTTGCCAGTTGACCTATTTAAATTATATATACATCACTCATCTCACTGTTACAGCGACTTTGAGTGGCTTCCAATGTAATAAAAGGGTAAGCAAAGCTTTTTAGGCAAGAGCCGTGGTGGTGCAGTGGTTAGAATACAGTATTGCAGGCTAACTCAATGCTCACTGCGAGGAGTTCAATCCTGACTGGCTCAAGGTCGACTCAGCCTTGGTAAGCCATGGTGGCACAGTGGTTACAATGTAGTACTGCAGGCTACTTCTGCTGACTGCCGGCTGCCTGCAGTTTGGCAGTTCAAATCTCACCAGGCTCAAGGTTGACTCAGCCTTCCATCCTTCCGAGGTCGGTAAATTGAGGACCCAGATTATTGGAGACAATAGGCTGACTCTGTAAACCATTTACAGAGGGTTGTAAGGTACTGTGAAGCCATGGTGGCACAGTGGTTACAATGTAGTACTGCAAGCTACTTCTGCTGACTGCCTGAGTTCTATAGCCTGAGGTCTATTGCTATAAACATCTAAGTGCTTGTGCTACTGCTATTATCTTTTAGTAATAATTCTCTTCCCATTTAAGACTTGAAAGAGGTAGAATTGATTTAAGCCAGTTGCCTTTTCTTAACTTATTCGGTTTGTTGTTCCCCAGGCAGAATGTCCACCTGGCTGTTCATGCCGAGAACTTCAAGTCTGAAATTGTCGATGTGAAGAAGATGAGAGACATCTGGTCATGGATTCCTGAGCGCTTTGCCCTTTGCCAACCTCTACTGCTGTTTACCACCTCAGAGCATGGCTGCAGCCTAAACAGGTAGCAATTAACTCCACCGTTAATTGTTGTTTTTTAAAGGATTTGTAGTAGGAAAAAATTAATTGATGTCATCCCTGCATTGATGGTGCGCCATCAAGCCAGTGTAGATCAGAGGCCTCCAAACTTGGCAACTTTAAGACTTGTGGACTTCAACTCCTAGAATTCTAGAAGTTGAAGTCCACAAGTCTTAAAGTTGCCAAGTTTGAGGACCCCTGGTATAGATCTTTAGCAGCCATACAGGTGTATTTTCAGTCCCTAGCTTGGTCCTACCAACTTGCCAACAGGATGCTTTCAAAAAATTGGGTTATGATTGTGGGGAGCCATATTTCTTCTCAATTCTGAAGCTTACAAAGCTTATCTCCGGACAGTTTCTGTCTCTCTTTGAATCTACTAGCTTGTGAAGTTTGATTAAGAATAAGATGAGGGTTGTCAAAACTATTATCATTTCTTTCATGCCTTTAAAAGCTATAAAGATAAGCAATGAATGATTTTCATCCCGCATTCTATTTATGATACCTATATAAATAGGTGTAAAATTACTGCAACTTGATTAATTGTTTATGTGCTCTCATGTCAAGTACAATGCTTGTTTTGATGGATAGAGCTTTTTAGTTCCTATTGGATTAAACTTATCTGAAGGTTCAAACAATGTTCCACTGCATTAACAATATTTTTTATCCTAGATAGATAGATAGATAGATCGAGCTATATATAAAACTCCCTTTTATGACCCTGAGATCCCTTAATTTAGGGTAAAATGAGGGCAACTGGATGGAGCTGAGCATTTACTGGCCAGATGCCTTTCCTGACACCTATGTGGAGTTCACAGCAGATATTTTTTCTTTGCACCTTAGGAGAGAAACATCTGCCGCTACCTAGGATTGAACTCTCAATCTTCCAAGTGGAAGGCTAGTGTCTTCACCATATATATATATATATATATATATATATATATATATATATATATATA
>BLBF01000067.1:4567984-4609486 GCA_015471245.1 Laticauda colubrina
CTATCTATCTATCTATCTATCTATCTATCTATCTATCTATCTATCTACCCACCTACCTAATTTATCTGTCTAAACAGGTAAAGGGATTTAGGCTCTTCCTTTCTACTTTGGGATTCAAATGGGATTGCTTTAAGTCATGTAAAGCCTTCTTCCTCAGCAAAATGTGTGGCTGCTGTGTTCCTGATTGCAACAGACCTATCTTGGAAACACCCTGCCAGAAAGGCAAAGAAGAAGAAAAAAAATGGGGAAGTGAAAACCACAAGCAGGAAAAAAGACTCTGCGGAAACTCCTCACTTGATGAATCATGGAATGATTAGAGAGGGTAGAGGCTACTTGTAAGGAAAGATTCTGAGAAGTTGGATCCTCGGAGAAGCTCTGCTGCTAAAATGAAACAAGAAAAACAACTACAGAGTTATTATGTTTATGTTTGTTGTTAAACATAAAAAACTCTTTAAAAATAAAAAAATAAAATAACCACAGAGTTGGAAGGGACCTTGGAGGTCTTCTGGTTCCAACCAGAGCAGACCCTATAACCATTTCAAACAAATGGTTGTCCTGTCTCTTCTTGAAGACTTTCAGTGATGGAGAACCCACAGTTTCTGGAGGTTTAGGAGGTTTATTTAGATTGGCCGGTTGGTCTCCATGCCTTGGTCTTTATTGTTTAGAGACACAAAATATAGCTTGCAAGTGTAACACACAACAACAGATGCAAACTGGACAATACAGGTTGGGGTCGCAAAAGACAGAGCAAGGCGGCTCTCTTGGGCATCAGATGCCACACAGTGAGCAAAAAGTTGTGTGGAAAAATTAAGAGTGCTACAGGTCCCTTCTGCACCCTTAACATGGCCTGGTGGCTGAGTCCTTCAGAGTCCATGGAGAATATCGTCCCCTTGGCTGGGTTTCCCCAAAACTCCCAATATGATGCTGCTCAGCTGAACATCAGATCTGAGGAAAGGATATCTTGTCCTCCACAGACAGCAGTGCAACAGGTCTTGTCCAGCAGGATTACAACAAGCGAGAGAATCCCCAAAATATTAATACTGCCAGTCCTTGACATGCAACCATTCATTTAGGGACCATTCAAAATTAAAGGAACGTGGTGGCTCAGTGGCTAAGACACTGAGCTTGTCGATCAGAAAGGTCGGCAGTTTGGTGGTTCGAATCCTTATCGCCACATAAGAGAGTGAGCTCCTGTCACTCGTCCCAGCTTCTGCCAACTGAGCAGTTTGAAAGCAGGTAAAAATGCAAGTAGAAAAATAGGGACACCTTTGGTGGGAAGGAAACAGCCTTCCGTGAACTTTCGGCGTTTAGTCATGCCAGCCACATGACCACGGAGACATCTTTGGACAGCGCTGGCTCTTCTTCGGCTTTGTAACCAAGATGAGGACCGCCCCCGAGAGCCAGAAATGACTAGCACGGATGTGCAAGGGGAACCTTTACAAAGTTAACAACAGCACTGAAAAAAAGTGACTTATGGCCATTTGTCACACTTAACAACCATCGCAGCATCCCTGTGATCAAAATTTGGATGCTTGGCAACTGGTTTATATTTATGATGGTCACAGCGTTCCGGAATCACATGAACACTTCTTGCAACCTTATGGCTAGCAAATGGGAAGCTGGATTTACTTCACCACTGTGTTACTAACAACTGTAGTCATTCACTTCACAACTGTGGCAAGAAAGGTGATAAAACAGGGCAACACATATTTAGCGGCAGTCTTGCTTAGCAATGGAAATTTTGGATGCAATTATTTTATACTCAAATTTGTAACTGTATATTTACTGAGTGTTTTTATTTGTTCTGGTCTCTGGTCTATGACTGTAATAAACTGAATTGACTACCTGTGGTCATAAGTTGAGGACTAGCTGTAATTGTGGCTTCTACTTCAATTATGCCACCATGAGTTGTATGTTGCATGGGCAACTCAATAAATTAAATTATTAAAGTACGAGGCAAGTACAGTGGGAACTAAAGAAGCTAGTTGAAAGAGCCTCTAACCAGTTTAGTTTTCCGACAAAATACGTTGGCTGCAAACTATTTTGCCAACATCTTCAATAGTTTCTTTTCCAGATGCATTTCAAGATTAAGGCCAAATTATTATCTGGAAAGCTACTCTGCAAAATCATCCAAGCAAACAGACTAGGAGTGCATGATGTACCACAGCTGATATGTCAAAACCAAATGCAACCAGAGATGACCTGTAATGGGTGGGTATTTGCTTTCCATGTCCACAAATGAAGAGGGACCCAAAACAACTCCAGGCCTGATCCTAACTCCATCAAGAGACAGCTTTTTAAAAAAATATCCGTATTTGTTTTGATTTCTCCTCACTGAAGATCTCAATAAGAACTTAAGGGAAAAATTTGCTTTTGTATGAAACTTTGAAATGCATCCACAAAGCAGCATGGAAATTCTAGCTAAGGTAACAGATATCAGAAAGTCAGAGTTGGGACTTTGTAAGTCATCTAGTCCAACACCCCACCCAGGCAGGAAACCCTACACTATTTCTGACAAATGGCAGTCCAATCTCTTCTTGAAAGTTTCAAGTGATGGCGCTCCCACAATTTTTGAGGGCAAGCTGTTCCATTGGTTGATTGTTCTCACTGTCAGAAAGTTTCTCCTTCTTTCCAGGTTAAATCTTTATTTAAATGTTTAAATAACCATTCCAGAAGAATGGAATAAAAAAAAAAAGCACTTCTGAAGTGTTGCCAAGAAAGCTTCATCAAAATCAAAATCAGATTCAACGTGATTATTTTTACTTTTAACGTGATTATTTTACTTTACTACAGTGTGAACTTCAATCGAATGTCCTATGGGCAAGAAGATGATACCTACAGATTTGAGATGAATGCAAAATTAAGGACAGAACACTCGAGGCATCCATGAAACATTCTCACCAAAGACTCAGTGGTACATGTAAGTGTTGAACATTTGTGAGTCAAAAGCAACCCCATAGAAAATATGGGAGTTAAAATGTGGCAGGTGAAAGGTCCTGCCAAGTAATTCTCAACTGATAACAGTGTCCACTCAAAAATATTTATCTGGTCTTTTAGAGTTGACAGCAGAAAGGGAGTGGGGGGGGGGGGAAGTGGTGCATTCCTTAAATGTTTCAGATAATTTCTAGGCAGCCAAAGCTGTTGGCGTGCAAGATTATTACTGGAGAGCATGATTGATGACTCTTGGCTATGGATGTGTCCTATTGGAGAATATACATCCAGGGGGTGGAGGGAAGACCAGGGCCAAGGGTGAAAAGAATCATGTGTCCCAGAGTCGGCTGCACCCAGGTAGCGCCAGCATGTTCACTCCTAATAAATCTTGTTGTTTTTTGACTCTGTGAGATACAGTTAGAGGCTCATGATTTGAATGGGGGTGGATACCAGTGTCCTGACAAACAGTATGTTTAGTGACCATTTGAAGTTACAATGGCACTGAAAAAGATGACTTATGACTGCTTTTCACACTTACATCTGTGGCAGCATCCCCACGGTCATGTGATCAACGTTCACATGCTTGGCAACTGATTCCTATTTATGACGGTTGCAGTGTCCTGAGGTCATGAGATCACCTTTTGTGATCTTCTGACAAGCAAAACCAGTGGGGAAGCCAGTGTTAACATCCAGGAAAATCAGGAGATTCAGACAATTCAAATGAGGATAAAGATTTATTGCAAGCTTGAGCTCTCCACAAGAATCTGACCAACTAGAGGTCAAGGTCAATGAATGGGAGATAAGAAAGGCATTCAAGGTAGGTTGGACTAAGATCTCTTGCAGGCGTGACTTATAACACATTTGACCCCTCCTTTAGGCTCAGCCTGGTCATCTCCCAAAGCCAGATTCATTTAACGACTGTGTTACTCACTTAATAACTGCAGTGATTAACTCAACAACTGTGGTGAGAAAGGTCATAAAATGGGGCAAAACTCACTTAACAGCTGTCTCGTTTAGCAACAGAAACGTTGGTCTCAATTGTGATCGTAAGTTGAGGAGTACCTGTACCAGGTGGAGGTACATTGGACTGCAAAATAGCATGCCTAGAGTAAAATAATCATTAACTTCAATCTGTCTCCTCTAGAAATTAGTAACCAAGGGTGAGTCATTTCTGACTATCTAAGGCTTCTTCATGTGATCTTGATGGGGTTAACTCTGATGGAGAGGAAGGCAGGTGAAAAAATGATGCAGTTTTTTACACTGGCAGGAAAGGAATTTGCAGTTCTATTTGCGGTTTCCAAGATGTATTCACACACTACTCTAGCACTGCTATGGCATTCCGCCTGGAATACTGCATCCAGATTTGGTTACCACATTACGAAAAATATGTTGAGGCTTTGGAAAAACTGCAGAGAAGAGCAACTAAGATGATTAAAACATTGGAGATTAAAACATTGAAGAATGGTTGCAGGAACTAGGTGTCACCAGTCTAGAGAAAAGGATCAGGGATGACGTGATAGCAGTATTCCAGTATTTGAGGGGCTGCCACAAAGAAGAGGGGGTTAAGCTATTCTCCAAAGCACCAGAAGGCAGGACAAGAATCAATGGGTGGAAAATAATCAAGGAGAGAAGCGAGAACTAAGGAGAAATATCCTGACAATTAACCAGTGGAACAGCTTGCAACCAGAAATAGTGGGTGCTCCAACACTGAAGGTTTTTTAAGAAGAGACTGGACAGCCACTTGCCTGAATTGGTATAGGGTCTTCTGCTTAAGCAAAGGGTTGGACTAGAAGACCTCCAACGTTCCTGCCAGCTCCACTCTGAATGTATTATAAGGTTTCGTACAGAGTGGAAAAGTGGAATGCATACCTGCCAAAGTTTTAAAGCAGATTTTTTGGGGGAGAGAAGAGGACAGAAGGATCATAACAAGAAATCTACCATTGAATTGAGTCCTGATCTTAGAGGGAAACTAGTTTCTCCTTGAATGCTGCAAAAAGAATGCAGGCAGGAAGGGCAAAATACAAGTAGTCCTTGACTGACAACAGTTCATTTAGTGGCCATTCAAAGTTGCAACGGCCCTGGAAAAAAGTGACTTATGGCCGTTTTTCACACTTAACGACTGTTGGAGCATCTCCATGGCCACATGATCAAAATTCAGGTGCATGGCAACTGATTCATATTTATGACGGTTGCAGCGTCCTGGAGTCACGTGGTTCCCTTTTGTGGCCTTCCAACAAAGTCAGTGGGAAAGCCATCTTCACTTCACAGCCGTATTATTTAACCACTGCAGTGATTCACGAAACAACTGTGGCAAGAAAAGTCGTTAAAAAGTTGTAAAAAAGCCCACTTAAACAACTGTCTTGCTCAGCAACAGTAACATGGGGTTCAATGGGGGGGTGGTGTCGTAATTTGAGGACATACCTGCATGGCAAACTTGGCTTGATGGCTTTCCACACAGTAGGCTTTGGTGGAAACAATCTCTGGAGCTTTCCACTCGCCTTTTGAAAACCAGAAGAATGTAACCATAAACCCCTTCATAAGGCAATAAACTTCTGCCTTTGGGTTTCCTTAGGATGATTCTATGTCGAAATTTTCACCAGTGTTTCCTCTTCGAAACCTGCACAGACTTTCAGGAGATCCATGGCCTAAAATGTTTTTTGAAGTTAAATCTTTGAGTTGAGAATGGACGAGTGTCGTTCGCAGTGTGGAAAAAAATAAATGTGATGTGATTTAGAAGAGCGAGAATAACAAACGGCTCTCTGCCCTAATGATTTCTTCCAACAACCAGTTCACCAAACTGCTCAGAAAGTTAACCAGTTCTCCCAAACTGTTGTGAACTGGCTGAATCCCACCACTGCAAGAGAGTCATGGGTTATAATAATACTTTGCTTTTAACCCAGGCCATCTTCTTCCTTTGAATTTGACCTCAAGGAAGACCCAGATAGTCCTTGGTGTACTACCCCGACAGGAAGCAGAATTTCTGTTACTCAGCAAAATGGTTCTTAAATGAATCGTGCCTGATTTTATTTATTTATTTTTATTATGTGCATTTGCCACCTTTAAGCGGTCAAATAGTCAACAGGTAGACTTGGTTAACTCACCCCTGAGAGATTCGGAAGAGTGATTGCTGGATTCAGATCAGCAAATAACCATGGCAACGACTGACAGCTCATGGATATGCTAAAGCCATCCACAGCAAAAGTCTGGAAAAGAGACATATTCATATATCTCCTACCCTGATGAGGCTGAATTCCATTATTTCCATGCCTGTTGTAAAACCTTTGTTAGGACTCTGGACCAAGGAGCAGGTCCTAAGTTGCATTAACAGAGGGATCCAATTGAGATCAAGTGAGGTACTAATTCCACTCTATAAAGCCTTAGTAAGACCACACCTAGAGTACTGCATCCAGTTTTACTCACCACACTATAAAAAAGATGTTGAGACTCTATAAAGAATGCAAAAAAGAGCAACCAGGGTGATAAGGGGACTGGAGACTGAAACATATGAAGAATGGTTGCAGGAACTGGGCTTGGCTAGTCTAGTGAAGAGAAGGACCAGGGGAGGCAGGATAGCAGTCTTCCAATATTTGAGGGGCTGCCACAGGGAGGAGAGGAGGGTCAGGCCATTTTCTAAAGCACCCAAAGGCCAGACAAGGAATAATGGATGGAAACTGAACAAGGAGAAATTTAACCTGGAAATAAGGAGAAACTTTCTGACAGTGAGAACAATCAATCAATGGAACAGCTTGTCCTCGGAAGTTGTAGGAGCATCATTACTTGAGCCCTTCAAGAAGAGATTGGACTGCCATTTGTCAGATATGTAGGGTCTCACGCTTGGATGGGGAGGTTGGACGAGATGACCTACAAGGTCCCTTCCAACTCTGATTATCTATAATCCTCTCCCAATTCACAGCAAGAGGAGTTCCAAGTGGGATAAAGAGCTGGTTTTCTTCGTTTAATCCCACTGAGATTCCTAACTGGTTTTACTCAGGCCAAACTCGCTGGGACTGCTAATTTAGCTTGCTCTGCCTTCATCTCTCTCTCTGCCCTGGTTTTTTGGGGGAGACAAAAAATAATTCGAAATCCAGATAAACATGCCTCGATACAAATAGACTCTGGTGAAATATAGATAGTCCTTGGCTTAAATTACAGCCACAATGAAGCCCAACATTTATGTTGCTAAATGAGATTTGAATTTGTTCTTTAAGATTTGCCCCGTTTTACGATCTTTCTTCGTTGTTAATCAAGACAGTTGTTAAGCGAATCTTGGCTTCCCTAACTGGCTTGGCAGAAGATCATAAAAGAGGATTGCTTAGCCATGGAAATTCTGGTCCCAATTGTAGCCATAAATCGAGGACTAAACTGTATGGAGAATCCAGTGCAGAAGGCAGGAATTTCTGCAACTGCAGTTATTACCCATTGCTGTGAATGGATGGGTATCAGGGGTGGGCTGCTGGGGGTTTGCAGGGGGTTGGGAGGCATTCTGTGCAGTTCGGAGAACCCCCAAATCCCACTCCATCCTGCCCCTCCCCTCCCAGAGGCTCAAGAAAAGCCTCTGGAGCCTGGGGAGGGCATAAAGCCCCCTCCCCTGCCGTGATGCAGGAGGCCAACTAGGCCACGCCTGCCATGGCCACACCCACCCAGCAACTGGGCAGAGAACCCGTTGCTAACAATTTTGAAGCCCACCCCTGATGGGTATGTCCCATGTTTACCCTATCAACTCTATCCAGCCCTGATGGAAGAATACACTCTGTGCCTTGCGCCACACAATGGTCTCCTGGATGAGGGCTGGTTGTTGGGTGCCACCCAGGTAAACTTTATTGGAATGTGCTGTGCAATGTTTCTACTGTAAACTTTGGTGCTGTTTTGTTCCTCATGGTAAGAAGCTCCAACAAGCACACTCATCCGGGGTTGCTGCTGGACAACCAGTCCAGTGTGAGGTAGAGAGAGGTTCAGGGGTTGAGGAAGGACTGGAGACAGCCAGATCCAAGTCCAGCCTCACCCATGAAAACTGACTTTGGGCCAGTCATGTTTTCTCTCAGCCCAGCCCACATCCTGAGCTTGTGATGGTTTTATTTTATTTTATTTTATTTTAATTATTTTCTTTTATTTATTATTTTATTTATTCATTATTTTATTTATTTTATGCCATTTTTATTTTATCAATTTTATTATTTTATTCTATATTATATATTTTTTTATTATTTTAGGTCATTTTTATTTTATTATTTTATTTTATATTATTTATTTTATGTCTTTTTATGTAATTTATTTATTATTTTATTTTGCTATCATGTTACCCCTAGTCCTTCTTTTCATTAGATCAGACATACCCAGTTCCAGCAACTGTTCTTCGTAGATTTTAGCCTCCAGCCCCCTAATCTTCTCTGCACTCTTTCCAGATTTTCAACATCTTTTTTAAATTGTGCCAACCAAAACTGGATGCAATATTCCAAGTGTGGTCTACTCTTAAATAAAAGGTTCCCCTCGCACATTTGTGCAAGTCATTTCCGGCTCTAGGAGGTGGTGCTCATGTCCATTACAAAGCCGAAGAGCCAGCGCTGTCTGAAGACATCTCCATGGTCATGTGACCAGCATGGCTAAACACCGAAAGTGCACAGAACGCTGTTACCTTCCTACCAAATGCGGTCCCTATTTTTCTACTTGCATTTTTTACGTGCTTTCGAACTGCTAGGTTGGCAGAAGCTGGGACAAGGAACGGGAGCTCACTCTATTATGCGGCACTAGGGATTCAAACCGCTGAACTGCTGACCTTTCTGATCGACCAGCTCAGCATCTTAGCCACTGAGCCACTGTGTATGGCCTTACCAAGACCTTATAAAGTAGTATTAACATTTCATGTGATCTTGATTTCATCCCTCTGTTGATGCAGCCTAGCACTGTGTTAGCTTTTTGGGTAACTGCAGCACACAGCTGGCTCATATTTAAGTGTCTACTAGGACTCCAAGATTAGAACTAAGATTTGCATAAGCCTCCAAATGATAGCCTAGGGAAGGATTTATAAAGAGGGAAGCCTGCTGGCCCTAATTTGAGTTTATTCAAGGAACGCTCATGTGATTTCAGAAAAACCAAATCTTTGGGTAGCAGAATAAGGAAGCAGCTAGAAAGATGAGCTATGCCATCTGTTTGCTGCTGAGAAATCAGAGCGGACAAATGTGACAGGCAAAAAGGAAAAAAAGTGTAGTACTGCACAGCTCGTTTCACAAAATTCTCATCCAAGTACTTCATTCTCTTCCCTCCCCCTCAATGCATCAGCAGCAGCAGCTGAATTGTGCTGGGATTCCAGCAAGAGGTTTGGAACTGACCCTTCTACCATTTGCTGTGCTGCTCTAACAAAAACATTGTGCAACCTGGCAGCCCTGATCAAATGTAACAACTCCCATTTAATGAACCAAGGAGAAAATAATAATTGTTGGCAAAAATCACAGTCAATTGCAAAAAAAGGCACCTGGGCTTGGAACAGCTCACATCTTGCAACAATATCTTTAACACCAGCAAACAGCCACATCTGCCTATTTCAGGTCCTTGGGAAGAACTCAGTAGGTGGACAAAAATGCCAAATCCAAATATCTAAAATATCTGGCTGACTGTGCAACGAATCATCAAAATAAGAAAAACGCCAAATCTAATATGAACATCTGGCTGGCCATGCAATGAACCATAATATAGTGAGTATCCAGTAAAAAAACAAAAATTAATAAAACCCTAGTGACGATAATGAACTGGAACTGAAGAAGGAAGGGACCCATGTAATATTAATAGAGAACTATCTCAATCTTTTAACATGTTTTTAAATGGCTGCACATAGAAACATATGGCAATTCCAGATGTTTTAGTGTTACATCAGATTTGTCCCCATATCAGATTGCTCTAGTGTCTGTACCTCAGGGTTTTTCAACCAACTGGAGAAACACTGCACTGGATTTCCCCATGCATTTGAAGGACAGCAGATCAGGAAATCTTGCTTTAATCCATTTGTTTGTTTGCTTGCTTTAAAGAGGTAAACCTCCAAGATTGAACAAGATAGTTTGCTTGAATATCTCTTAGACATTGTCAAGCTCTTTGCCCAGAACCTCCACAGATATGACTAAGGAATCATGAGCATTTGAGTATCAAAAGAAATCCAGTCTCAAGCTCTACTAAAGAAAACCCTGATTTTTGGATTCTACGGATATTAGGATTTTTTAACATATAAGTCAAAATCCCATCATTTCCTGGTCCTGCTCTATAGGCATGAAAGTTGACCTTGAAGCAATCTCTCTTAGCCCAACTCACCTCACAGGGTTATTGTTGTGGGGAAAATAGGAGGAGGAAGGTGTGTTGGATGTGGTTGCTGCCTTGAGTTGTTTGTAAAAAATCATAAAGGTGGGACATCAATAACTAAATTGTGCTTTATGTTGGCAAAGTTCACAAGTTTGAAAGTTTGCTCGGAAAAATCAGGACATCGCATGATGTCCCAAACAACCTATTTCCATTGACCTTTTAGTCAATTATTCTTGTTTCTCCCCCATGATTACAATCATGTATTTATTTGACAGAACCCATAGAACGGCCCCATCTAAACAACTTTGGGTGTTCTACATCAAGACTCTGAGTGAAGGAATATGGCCATGCATAAAAACAATCGACATTCAGTAGCGTTAAACCTGAAAAATAATTACGAACAATGAAAAGAAAAATGAATTGTGTCAAAAACATATCTAGTCTTTTATCTAACTTCTGCGCTTCTATGTTATGTCAATCTTTCACTGAAATACCAATCTTACATCAACTGGAGTAATAAAAATGGAGCAGATCTCTGCACTTTGAGAACTATCTTTCTGTATTGAAGAAATACAGGGCTCTACTCTTAAAATAATCCAAATCTCATCAGGAATGTTTGCAAAAAATCCTGTCTCCACACACCCATTACTTCTTTTCTTGTGAGAAAACCTCTGATAACCTTTAAATGCCCTTCAACCAACCTGGAAAGAAAGCAAAGAGCAATTGTGGACAATTCTGAGATTTTCCAGCCTCTGTTTATTCCTTATTCCCAAATCATTGTTTGCTTGTCTAGAAAGAAGTATGATTTAAGATGCTGCTGCTTCTATTATGAAGGACAGCAGTATTTCTCACTCTCGGCCACTTTATGGTGTGTGGACTTCAATGCCCAGAATTCCCTGGCCAGTATGCTTGGAAATTCTGGGGATTGAAGTCCATGCCTCTCAAAATTGATAAGATTGAGAAACCTTCGTCTACGTAATGGGGACAATCCAGGTCACGATAGAGATATAACATATGTCCATGTTAACACTTATCTTTAGCACATGTAAAGGAAGCGGAGGGCAATGGTTCGGAAGCATTGCTTTGCAAGCCCCTCGCATCAACATTATACTTTACATTAAACAATCCAAAAGAGGTTACCTCCCCCTCACACTGCCAGCATTTGGCACAGTCTCTCTCTCATGCAGTGAGTCCAAGTGATCCACCAATTACACTCCAGAATGGTCACATACCATCCGCTCAGTATTAAAAGCAGCTTGCCTGCTTCCAGTGATGGATTAAGAATAGATGGGAGCTCTCGCTACAGCACAGCCAGGGGAAAAATCTGTAGCGAATACAAAATGGAAAAGGGAGATACAGAAAGCAAGCCAAATAAAGCAGGGAAGGCATCTCTTCCAGTTTTATTGTAAAGCCAATCCACAGAACTGGGGAATTTGAATGCTGACATGCCAAGCACCAAATTTGAACCACAAGATAATCAACCAGAAAGGGGTATATTAATTAATGCCATGTAAATACCAATGCAACCCTGTGGTTTTAGTGTTTCTCTACTTTAAGAGGTCTGGACTTCAACTCCCAGAATTCCCCAGCCAGAAGGCTTTAACATGTGTGGACTTCTGTTCCCAGAGTTCCCTAGCCAGGCCACATCTGATTCTTTGGCTGTCCCTGTCCAGCATGCAAGGATTGCTTTTATTTTGAAAACAACATTTTTTAAAAATTTACATATGTGGATGTGTTCATACCTACATACCTTTGCAGCACTATTGGTTCACCCCCCAAGAGACCCAATGTTTTGTGTGATCCCTGGAGAAAATTAATTGCCCATCCCTATACAAGAGGCATGGACTGCAATTCTCAGACTTCCCTAGCTAGGGTGCTTTAACATTTATGGACTTCAGTTCCCAGAATTCCCTGGCCATTATGCTTTAACGTTTGTGGACTTCAGTTCCCAGAACCATTTTTATCACTGATGACGATAACCTTGTTGCTTGTATCTTTAGTATTTATATTGTTTGTTTCCTAGTTTGATTTGATTGCTTATTTAGTAATCTATGACTATCATTGAGTGTTGTATCTTATGATTCTTGATTAATGTATTTTTTTTCTTTGTTTGTACATGGAAAGCATATGCACTAAAGACAAATTCCTTGTGTGTCCAATCACATTTGCCCAATAAAGAATTCTATTCTGTTCTATTCTATTCTATTCTGGAAGTTCAACTTCCCCAGTCAACTTTCTTTGTCAGCTGGGAAGATTACAAATTGTGATTAGCCACTGCAAGACCCTCCAACCATCATAAATGCGATTTGGTTGCAAGCAGCTGAATTGCAACAGGTAACCATTGGGTGGTGCAAGGTGCTAACTGGAAGAATGGGTCACAAGTCACTTTCTCCAAGGCCATCATACATTCCAACCAACAGTTGTAAATCAAGGACCTTCTTTGACAGGCTCTTATTTATTTAAAAGATTGCCATGCTTTGTGTAGAATTGCAACCTGCCTGGGAGTGTTTTAGGGCCTCACATTTTGTTGCATTGTTCATTTGGAAATATAACGAAGCAAAACCCCACCCTGTGCTCCTGATGCAGTAAATAGGTTTAACTTTTTTAAATCAGTCTTTTCGCTAACCCAGATGTTCAGGCTGGGGGCTTCTGGGGAACTGTAGCCCAAATAACATCTGGAAGATAACAGGGTGCCAGGAAGTTGCTTGCACAACCTTCCTCCTATAGTTGCTCCAAGAGAAACGAATCATATAAATGCTAATCTTGATTTACTGCCGATTAAATCCCGATTGATATATCCGGATTATCCAGCCAGTTTTGCAAAAAAAACCAGAAGAGGAACAGAAAGAGGAACCGCCCTTCTCTCACTGGCCCCACCCCTTATGCTAATCAGCGCTGAATCACGCTCATCAGGAGGGGGGGGGGGAAATCCCCAAGTGCGTTCAGACGAGATCCGACGAGCCTTGTCGGGGAGAAACCACCCACGTCGTAGCGAAGGGGAGCCGAGAAGGCCAAGTCCCGTCCCCTCCGATCTTCCGCGCGCCATTTCATCGCTCGGACGACAGCCCAATAAAACCCCTTTCTTCTTTTACATGATATAAGTGTAAGAAAAACCGCCATCTACGCTTTCAAAACGGCTGTCCCCGTTTTCCAAAGACGTGTTCTCCCCCCAATCTCACTTTGGTATATCCCATGTTAAAAAAAAAAAACCCAGCCGAGAAGCGGAAGAGAAGGAAAAGCAGTATGGGGGGGGGGAGGCGGAGGAGGCGGAGGAGGGGCGGAGCCAGCGGCGGGCCACGTGACGCAGGGCTCCGCCGCCATTTTGTTCTGCGGCGGCTGGGTATTTAGAGACAGCGGCGGGCGCAGCGGAGAACCGTCCGCGCAGGACCGTCGTCGTGTCGACACCGCCGCCCAGGCCGCTGACGCCGCCCCTCCATCTTGCCTCGTTCCCGGGCGGCGCAGCGCAAGCGCGGAAGAGAAGCCGAGGAGTGTTAGCAGCAACCCCCCCCTTTCCCCCCTCAGGTTCCCCGACCGCGGCGGCGTCGCAGCAGCAGCAGCAGCAGCAGCAACAACAACCACCGTCGTCCTCTTACTCGCCCCTCACCCGGTTCCGCTATGGTCAATGCTCCGGCCGGCCCCGAGTACTCCCCCTTCTTCGCCGTCATGGGCGCCTCGGCCGCCATGATCTTCAGCGGTGAGGCCCCCGGCAGCACACCTTGGGGGGGCAGGGAAGGAAAATCGGGTGGGGTGGGGGGCTGTTACCATGGGGTCGGAGACCCCCTCCATCTGCAGGCCTTGCCCCCTTGCACCACCCACCGGGCTTTCTAAGGGGGGGGGCGTCTTCCAACCCTTTGAATTGGAGAGGGTCTCTCCAAAGGAGGGCAGGGAGGAGGAATTATTATTTTAGAAAAAAAAACGGGGAGGGGGTTGCAGGCGAAGAAGGCTGGGCTATAAGCCTTCCCCCCCCCCGCAAGCGGGTGGGTGGCAGGCTGCCAGGCTGGGGAGGATGGGAGCTGGAGTCCGGCTCCCCGGTGGGGAAGGCTGCTTTGATCTTTTTTTTGTCTTTTTCCTTTTTTAAAGAGAATCCTTGCTTTCTCTTTCCCTCCCCCCCCCCAAAAAAGAAGAGTCGGGAAATGCCACCCACCGCCGCCGTCCGTCCGGGTGGTGAGGTTGGCGCATTGGGAAGGGCAAAGTGGCTTTTGATGATGTCTTTTCTCTCTCTGCCTGCCTCAGCTGCTTGGGGGAGCCCCACCCTGCTTGGAAGGATCCAGTAGATTCCTCTCCCACCCGTGCTTTGGAAGCCCTCCCCCCTTCCTGCAGATCCCTGCAGGATGGGGGGGGGGGAAGACAGGCAGGTTTCTCTCCCTCCCCATTGGGGGACTTGGAGGGTAGATGCCCTTTAATGTTTGATCTCTTTTTTTTTTAAAGAAACTTTCTCCCACCATCCAGTGCCACTGGGCTGGCAGCATCAGTGTGACATCAGCTTGCTTTTTTTCCTCCAGTGTAAAAAGAGGGAAAGGATCTTGCCTCTCTTTCCTCCCCCCCCTCCCCCCAAAAAAGCTCCCTTAAGCATCTGGCTGGCCTCAAGTGGCTGCAGAGATGTTCCTGCCCAGGAGAAGGGTGGAACACCAGTCTGGCTGGAGCCAGAACCTTCCTGCCTTCTGGGAGGGAGGGAAGAAGGGGGGAGGTATTTTGAGAAGGCTCCTTTGCTTTTTCTGGTTGGATCATTCAGGGAATTTGAAGGGAAAGGGAGACATGGAAGAAAAGGAAATAGGCTGCTTTGGGAAAAGGCGACAGAAGGTGGGAGGGGGGGAGAAATGGGGTGATGTCATAACACCAGCTGATGGAAGAACCCTGACCATCCATGTGACTGGGAGGGGGAAGAGAGATGTTTAAAAGCCTCTGCTGCTTCCCCACATCCATGATTTCAGCTAAGCTTGCAATGCACCCTGACCCTTTCTGGAACATTACTGCCCTATGCAACTCGCCTGGCTTTCTGGCGTCTTGGGAGGACTGGGAGATTTCAAGTGGGGCAAAGAAACTAATTTCCATATAAAGGAGGAGCTGCAAAGTAGGGCTTTTCCTAGCAGTATCTCCTTCGTTCCTTGGAAGAATACAGTCTTGATCTTATGCCTGCTTGATGAAATAATCCCAAGTGGCTGATAAAATGAAACTGGTAGCCTTACTGTTGCAGCTTTACTTCTACCTTTATGTTGCCTTCACTGTACAAAACTGGGGGTTAATCCAGAATTAGGAGTCACATCTTAGTTTTTTAGGATAATGAGAATGTTGCAACTGTTGGTGCACAACCTGTAAATTTTCTTGAAGCCTTTCTGGTTTTGTCATCTTCCAGACGGGTTGGGATAATGTTACAAGTATGTGCTGTGTTATAACAAGGATTGGTGGACACTGTTTTAAATTATTGCTTCAGATAAAGAAACCTCCCAGTGGCGGACTTCACCTATCTTGCTAAGCCAGTTTAACTTTGGCTTTATTAAACCAGATTTGGCTGGGTTGATAGTGCCATGCTAAGCTCAAACCACAATATGCCAGATTGTCAGTATGAATACAAAATTCACACAGTTCTCTTAAAATGAATAATTACATGGCAGCCTTCTGAAATATACTTTCCCTGAGATTTAATTGAAGACCTTGTAGCTTTTTCATTTTGAAGGTACTGTACAAATTGGGCCTAACTTGTCACTTTGCTTTCTTTTTTTTTGGTTACATCTTAGATTAAATTCAATTATTGGTATCTTCTCTGGAGAATCTATTTTCCTGCAAAGATTACTGTGCATTCGAATCATCTTTGAATATATATTTTTTTATTTCTCTTTCCTCTGTAGGGGTGTTGGGATAAATTTAGTTGTGAGACTGGCTAGCCTGAGGCATTCATTGTGACTGAATGGAAATGAGAACTTGAGCTGCCCTCATTGGAACCATGCGGTCTTTTGTGTTTGCCACTGCAGTTCAAACCAGCTTAATTGATTTCCTTGTAGGGATTGAAAAAAGAAATAAGCAAGGGTGAAAAAAGTGCCAGCTTTAAACTTCTAGGTCTATTTATGCCATGTGACTTCTTTTAGCCTTTTTGCTGCTTTTTCATGTGACTGAATAGTTAATGGAAATTTGCAAAGCAGTAAAACCTCAGGTTGACTTTTGCAGTTTAGGAATCATCACGAATGATTTGATAGCAGCAGCTTGCATCCTTGAACTGAAACCATTGGGCCTGCCCCCAAGGGGACAGGCTATTCATACTGATGCCATTTCTAAAGACTTTAGAACATCTGTCTACTAATTGACTCTGGTGCTGCCCCTCCACCCTCAGAAAACCCCCAGTGCAGAAATACAAAATACTTTTTAATTTTTTTACTGTAGCGGAAAGTGGACTCTATCCAAGCAGATAGTTGTATGCATACGATATAATGCACAGTGGAGTGTAGCTAGTCCTTGACTTACTACCACAATTGAGCCAAACATTTATGTTAAGCAGGTTCCTTTGAGTGAATTTTGCCCCCTTTTAAAACCTATCTTGTCACAGTTAAGTGAATCACCACAGTTAAGTTAGTAACATGGTTGTTAACCTGTCTTCCCCATTGAATTTGCTTGTTAGAAGGTCGCAAAAGGTGATCACATGACCCCAGGACACTGCAGCTGTCGTAAATATGAGCCAATTGACAAGTGTCCAAATTTTGATCACAGGTATGCTGCCATAGTCCTGAGTGTGAAAAATGGTCATAAGTCACTTTTTTCAGTGCCATTCTAATTTCAAATGGTCACTAAACTAAGTAGAGGGCTACCTGTCATCCGTTGTATCTACTGTTTCAATCTTTTTCTGATCCAGCTTGTGTTGGGCAACTCTTAGTATTTCCAAGTACTGGATGCTCAGCTTGCTAATCACACAAACAGGCCAGAAGTTAATCTGCTTGCGGCAGGCATTCCAATATGAGAATTTTGAGATGTGAATAAGGTAGGTAAGAATGGCATTGAGTTCTGCCTTGGAGGGCCATAAGGAAGAGAAAATGTAGTCGTGTATTATAGATCTTAGTGACTCATTGAAGCCAAGATTGCTGTTAGCAGATCCAAGCTCTGTTCTGTGTAAGCAGGCTGAATGCAGAAATTGTGTTTTATAAACAGCCTCATCTTTGTCCTATACATGCTAATTTCTGATGATAGTAAACATCTCATAGAAACCATTCTAGTTACCTCTGGCTAATCCTGTGAGGGATTCACTGATAACCTTCAGGTGATCAACAGTGGAGATTGATCTCTATCCTCAAGGGATAATGTGGTATTTTTTCCTGTTTCATTAGATTATATGCAAGGATGGTCAAATGCCACAGAGTGATTTAATTTTTCCTTATAACATGGCTAATTCTAACAGGTTTCACATTGCAGAAGGAAATGGTGACAAATTTCCAAGGAGTAAAATGGCCATAATCCCCATCAGGTTTCTCTACACATGGTTCTTGAAATGGCATGACAAAGTTATACATCATGTTGAGTCAGGGGATCTCCAAACTTGGCAACTTTAACACTTTGGAAGTCCACAAATTTTAAAAGTTGCCAGGTTTGAACAACCCTCTGCTAAGCCAAAGATATTGCTTTTGGTTTCACCTTTGTTGTACAAACTGAAGCATTTTGGCTTACAAACCATGATTTATGACAGCACAGTAAAACATTGGCAGAGTGGAGGAATTGGGAGCCACAGATTTGGTGGGTCCATCTCATATGAGCAAGGGTGCATTTGAAATTGGTCCTTTGCTTTTAATTGCAATTTGCTTATTTTATGGCATGTATTAGAATGTTCATCCCTATCACAAAATAGTGATTGTGTCATCAATTTTAGCAGTTGTGATTAAGGTGACTTTCTGTTCAGAAAGGCAGTTTGGAAAATACATGTGCCTGGGATAATTCGTATGCCTTGGAATCATTTTTAGCTATCATGGTTTTTGTCTCTCTGCTTTAGAATGTTAGATATTGGGAAACTAGGCTCATCCTAGGCTTCTGATTTGCAAAATTTTGTGATTATTAGTGCCATTTCTGTATGTAAACTGCCAGAGCAAAGCTATTGTTTTCCGTTGTGAATTATATGTCAGCTTGTCAGTAGATTGACTAGATCTGTATACTGCATTAGGCCCATCATGTGGTTTACTTCATGGTGATATCGATGCATTTATCTAACCAGGGAAATACTACTTTTAAAAAATGCATGAATTCAGCCAGCTATAGTTCAATCCCCAAACCTGGTTTAAAAGAATTATACCTTCAGAGAATGTATGACCCCAGCCATTGTCCTGTATTACAAAACTGCCTCATTTGACTGTTGGCTGTCAACATTTCTTCAGAATCGATGTCTTAGAAACAGGTAGCTATGAGAAGATGGTTGATGAAAGCAGAGTCTTTAGGAATCCGATGGCTGAGAAATTCAGTAAAACTTAGTAGAATCTATTCTGTTAAATATATATCTAGTCAAATTCCCCTATTCTGACAGGATTATCTTTTTGTTCAAAGTGTCATTTTTGGAAAAAATAGTTGCTGAGAACAACAGCAGGGGTGCCCTTTGCCTTTAGAACTAAGATGTATTTAAAAACAATTCTAAATTGTTTTAAATTGTATATGTGATGAAAAAGAATTAGTATTTAATATAGTGCTACAAGGAGCAAAAAATATTCTTGGAAATATGAGTTGGATGTTAAGCTCTCTCTGTCCCCAACCAATAGCCTGCATTTCTAGTTAGCATTATCTGGGTGGGGTACAATCATAAAGTGCATGAATTCTGTATTTGAGCAGATAAAGATGATCTTTGTAGTTTGAATTGCCTTTTCTCAGATATGCAATCCTATGAAGGAAAACTTGCCTCAAGGAGGGAAAATTCAATCAAGATTTCCTTTTAGACCGATGTTTGGGAATAATGTTCAAGAAACATGTTTAAACAAGCATGGCTTAACATGCTATATGAAGCCAATCACTTGCCTATAAATAGTCACCGCTCTTCTGTTTTGAGTGTTTCTACAGAGTTCAGAGGGACATTTGTGTTAATACGTTGAAGAATGGATGCCATTGGATCTTTTGACATCTTGAAAGTATAATACTGTATTTTACTATATCAGATTTATTAATACTGGAGGCATTTTGTTAAATAGGATTGTACTTGGAAAAAGAAATGCTACATAAGAGATCAAAGACACTAATAAAGAGCAATAAGTAGTAACCTAATGGTTTCTTAATGCTCTGTGTATCATAGTAGCTTGCTTAATTGGACAACCCTACGTGGATGTGATTAAGCTCAGGATGGAGAATATGGGCCCATAAATACAGTTGTGTTGGGGTTAGGCCCATCTCTTTATGTGACCAAAGAATAACCTTGCTTATATTTGAATCTGAGTGTTATAAAGCCTGATAACCAAATTATTTTTGGGCCACTGACTTTCAGTAGAGATGGCATTACAGTTCCATTGCCTATATTTTTCCAATGAGTGTCCCTCAAACCTGATGGAAATATCGTGGCAGCTTCTGAGCAAGAACATGGTGACTTAAACTACTGGATCATGGGAAAGATAAACCCTGATTCATTTCATATCTGAAATAAGCCACATTGTCTTGATTTTCAGTATTCTTAGGCAGAGTCGCCATAATGGCTGAAACTACATCTTTCATGCTTGTCAGCCATTTGAATGAAACCAGTATTGTTCTGAGAACACAGCATGGTACTTTATTGTTTTTTTTTTAAAGTTACAATTTGTGCAAAGACTCAACTGCTGAAAAGTGTCCTTTTAAAATATGAATTACAACAAGGTTTTGTTGTTGTTTTCTTGTTTTATATTTCCTGTTGAAGTTTTTCTATTTTTCTTGCACACCATAGTAAAAAAAATATATGAACAGCTTAAGCAGCAGTTTTCGAACAAAATGTTCATTCCCCTTCTTTAAATTCCTGCTCACACCAATTTAGAGAGAGGAACAGTTGAAATTCTGCCATAGCTGGCAATATAGTATGAAGACCACAGTTCATTTAATCTGCAATTATGCGTGCTGTCTAACGTAGCACTTCCCAGATTAATATGCAAATTGAAACAGTACTCTATAGGACTGTAGGGCAACATTTGGAAAAATGTTCCTGAATCACCAGTTTCAAAAGGGAAAAAAAGTATAAAAATTGATACTTAATGTAATGTCCCTCTTTAAAAAGAATGCAGACTGGTTACAATTTGAATAGAAGGAATAAATACAGCTAGTGATGGGCTATGTGCTGCCCTTTCCTGTGGGATTGAAGAATCAGGTGTGTGCTTAAGGTATCGTTCTTAAAACTGCCTGTGGCTTTCTGATTCACAGTTTTTCTGTCTGCTGTGTGACAACTGGGAAACAAATTGCTTTTTGAATGCCACCTTGTACCACTGAACAGTCTTAGCCATGTCCATTTTTTTTTAATGAGAATAGATTACTCTTTGATCTGGTGTTTCTATAACGTTAAGGATGGAGGCCTCTTTTGCTCCTGCTCAACCAGAAGATGCTACTTTCTTAAGGTAGCCCATGAAAGCTTCACAAATAGCCCAAACTTGATCCCTGCTAGAATATCATTTGTGAAATATACTCTTTAGTGACTTGACACAACGGGTTGAAATCGCCTTGCCCTTTTGTGTGAAATTGTGGTCCCTCAGTCATATGGTAGCTTTCTGGAGCTTGGCAAAATGGTTTTCTGTCATGATTTGAAAGCATTTGAGTCAACTTCCAAAACTGATTTTTCCCTCTACCAATTCACCAACAGGAACTCTTTTTTTTCTTCCCTATGTATTAATGTATTGTATGTTTTATTTAACAGCTCTCAAAGCTTGCAGGTGTCATTTGGGCATTTTAACCAGTGCTGCTTTGCATTTGAAATTGGGAAGTAGAAATTAAGTTGTGCACCAATTTTCCTAAATTTGTCAAGTGAATGCTTGAAGTGCAGCCAATATCTTTGACATATCTTGCTCTACTATTTGCTGCAATTGGCCTTTATTGAGGGTACTCAATAGTTTTCCTATAATTTTAAGAAATGAATATAAAACTACTCATTTCTATCTGACAGCTGAATACAGGGTCCATCGATCATAGCAGACAATCCTAACCATTCTGAGGAATGACTTTTAATATCACTGAGATTTAAATGTCATTAGTTGATAGGCCTATCTGTAGTTCCTCATGCTCCACAGCTTGACCACTGTGTAGAACAATGCGAATTTGAGATATGGAATAACATTTTATTCACAGGCTGAAGAAGTAAAATCTTACCAGGCATACTAAAACTTTTGAGGAGACCTTAAAAGTGACTCTCTGGACCTCAGCCACCTTTTAAAATAAATAAATCACTTTTTTGTGTTAATCCCACTGTAATCAACCAAATCTGATTGGCTAAATAAACCATGATTGTTTCACAAAATACAATGCATCAAGGGGAAAATAGTTTTTAAGAATGTTGTCAAACTATGACAAGATCTAAAATCAGGTTTTGTGAAGAGAAACTGCTAAACTTTCCACTACAGTTATGCAAGAATTTGCAAGCTTCATTGGGACTTAAAGGAATGCTCATATGTGCTATATATCAAATGTCTTGGACTTCACTTGTTCTTGTTACTAGTTGTTATCCATTCGTGAATTTTTAGTTTTGAATTAATGAAAAGTAGCTACTTGTTTAAGTTAGGGTGAAGACATATTTTATCTCTCATAAGCTGGATATAATGATCACCAGTGAGGTTAGATCTCAATTCTCCAGGATTATACCCTCAATGTTTTTCTTGCAGTGCCTATTAAAAAAGAAGGGAAGATGAAGTGGCAGTGCCAACCTCTAGTGCCATTTTTATTTGGAGGAATACTTGAGGATGTTATGCATGCCCAAGAGTCATTCATAGGAAATGAAAACTGATCCCTGCCACCATTTAAAGTATTTTATGGTACTTGTGAAATATGGATAAAGGAGATTTTCTAGGAAGTCTCCATTGGGTTAAAGTGATCAGGTTTTTTTTTATCCCTTGATCCGTAACTATTCACTTGGCATTTATCTAGACAAGGCATCATCAGATGGATACCCCCATGATAATTCCTCAGAAAGGAACAATCAAAATTATTTGTGTATACTTGGTCTTCTATGAAAACAAAGACAGATTCAATTAAGCTAGAAAATGTAGTTCTTGCTTTCAGTTTGGAATTGAAAAGGGTATGATAGGTTGAGTTCCATGTGATGCTCATAGAAACAAGCGGTTTCAACTGTCCAGTATCTTTTGTAGACATAGACCTGGTTCTAGCAATCACATGCGATTTATCTGAGCAGCTACATAGGCAAGAAAAAATTGGTTTAGCAATTGCAGGTCACCTGGTTTTGCTGGGCATAGAGTTAAAAACTAGTTAATTTGTTACGAATCCTCAGGTATCAGATATCCTCAGGTGATAGGGCCTAAGATGGCCTGCTGGCTTCGAAATCTAAAGGCAGTGACTGATCAATCCTGTATTTAGAACTGTGCCTAGTAACTATGTGTGTATCGGTTACCTCCTATAACCCACAGCCTCTACCCACGTTGGCACTGCAGCTTCAAGAATTTAAACTGTCAACTTGTCTGGGAGTTTGGGACATTGTAGCATGGACATACCTGGAAAAAAGAGGTGTTAGAGCATCTTTTGGTATTAGCACATCTTTGTAGTTAAATGTTTCTTTAGTATGTGAAAGCAAAAATGAAACATCACCTTTTGGCCAGACTCTTGGAAAATAGGCCCACACAGTCATTTCTGATTATTTTTCCAGAACAGCTGCGTTAGAAGCAATTTTGCTTAATGTTTTGCCATTTCTGATGGGGCTTTGATTTGACAAAGAGTAGCCCCGTCCTAGGACGCTGGAAGGTGTAAACATACTGGTGGCTAAGTCAAGGTCTAGCTCAGGACTAAAGACATTATTAATAAAAGCTGAACAACAGACAAACTAACAACTTTGCGACCGAGAAGTTTCAGCTGTGAGGACTTTGGACTGTTTACGCAGAGAGCAGAAGATAACAGACTGTGTTCTGCAATAAATTTCTAGAAAACAAGCATGAATAGAATCACATGCTTTTAGCAATTTGTTTAGTCCGGTTTCTGTAGCACAGTCTCATCTGCAGAGAATCCGCAGAACAGTCAGGTACTAAAAGAGTGAACAAAGAGTTTAGGAACCCCAGACAGGACACTTTGCCCCTCCTCCTCCTCCTTTCTTCTCCCCACCCCCCACCTCCCAAAGATGGAGAACAATAGCTTATGGCTAATTTAGGAGGGTGGCCATTGTACAGTCCCCTAATCCTAGGTTTTTGCACACTGTGGTCCTGGCATGCTTACAAGCAAAATGCCCTCCTGGTGCAGGGTGTCCCATAGCCATTCCCGGCAAGGGATTCAGCTCATTTCTCTTGTTTTTAGTGAAGAATTTAACTGTGAGGAAGGGACGGAGGAGGCAAAGTGGCACATAACATCTTTCCTGGCAAACTCCCATCGTGCCCTGCTAAGTATCTGCTGTGAGTTCTTTTTCTCCCAGGAGCAAATATTTGTCATAATAGTATCTGCTCTCAAATCTTGAGGAAAAGCTGGGATCCTTGTTAATTCTGATCATTGCTAACCTACCTGGGCAACAACAGGAAGACGGCTTTTTGCTGTCCCAGTTCTACCTCTTCTGTCTTTCTTGTTTGTGATCGCCGAATTTCAGCCTCTAAAATCAAAACTGGCATTTTGAGAGCCACAGTGAAGGATGGTGTTTTTCTTTAAATGAGCTGCGGTGGCGCAAGGGGTTAGAATGCAGTATTGCAGGCTAACTCTGCCCACTGCCAGCAATTCAGTTCTGAGGTAGACTCAGCCTTCCATCTTTCCGAAGTGAGTAAAATGAGGATTTTACAGAGGCAAGACTCTGTAAACCGCTTAGAGAGGGCTGTAAAGCACTATATAAGTATGAGTGCTATTGCTAAATGTGGATGGATGAGGTTGGGACACACAAGATATCCTCCTTGGCTTGTGCTTGGGTAGTCTTTGACTCATTGAAGGTGGAGAAAACAAGCTCAGCGGGTTGAGTTGGTTATGTAAAGAGGCAAATTTCTGCACCTTTCCCATGCAATGACATTGCTTTCTTCTTTTTTTTGTATTGGAAAAAAAAAGTTGATCTAATACTAATAACATTTCAAAATTATGCTGTTTCTCGATGAATGAAATAGGGAGAGGATCATTTCTGCAGCCCTGACCAGAATTTCTTAAAAGTTATAGTAATTAGTTTATTTTTGGAAATGGGAAAATGGGGTCTGAGTGTTGTGTAAAATATACATTTAATATCACAGAAATTCCTAACATTCCCCAGAATCAAAAAAAATCCCAGCTTTGCATCCCTATGTGACAAAATCCTTCCCACCTTGCTCATTGCAAACTCTTAACCTTTGTAAAACAAAAGGGGAAAAGTTGCATCCATACCTTCATCAAACAGGAAAGGAATATTTACTGGACTAAGCTTGTTACCTAGAAGGCGATAATAAATACGCTGTCTTTAGGATTAACTTCTCGCTGCCCAGAGTCATTGATTGAGGTGGTCACAAAAAGATTGGATGGATAGATGGATGGAAATTTCAAGCATAGATGTGTACGTATAAATGATTAGGTATAGTTTTAAAAAGAGACACTTACCTGAGCAGATGCCTTAGTGTTCAATTAGAACAGGGGTGTCAAACTCACATCACTGCAGCATCGCATGACGAATTAGGACTTTTTTTCCCCTTTGCTAAACCGGGTAGGGGCGTGGCCAGCATGTGACTCATCTGGCCCGTGGGCCTGGGGTTTGACAGCTCTGGATTAGTGTCTTAGTCTGAAACTTGCATGACAAAAGTTGGGCCTTTTGGTAGGACTCACCTGTGACTTTTCTCTCTTGCAGCCTTGGGCGCCGCCTACGGCACAGCGAAGAGCGGCACAGGCATAGCTGCCATGTCAGTCATGAGGCCAGAGCTGATCATGAAGTCCATCATTCCTGTGGTCATGGCGGGTATCATAGCGATCTATGGCTTAGTAGTGGCTGTCCTGATTTCCAGCTCTGTCGCGTATAACATGTCGCTATTCAAGTAAGTTTCTCGGCGAAGCAGGACTGCAGGCTTAGGGATCTGACTCGAGATGGAAAGCATCCAACTGAATTCCATTCTCTGCTCTACAGGGAGGGAAATGCTGATCAGAAATTGCACACCAGAAGGAACAGGGTGAAGAATCAACATTCCTCAGGTCTTTGATGTGTGCTATGAGAGGAGCAGCTCTTAGGGAAAATGAATGCTGTACACCAATGTTTCTCAACCTTGGCAACTTTAAGTCATGTGGACTTCCAACTCCCAGAATTCCCCCATCCAGCTTTGCTTTGCTACCTGGGGAATTCTGGGAATTGAAGTCCTCATGAGTTAAAAGTTGTCATGGTTGAGAAACACTGCAGTACCCCAAATTTATTTATTTAAAGTATTTATTATTTATATTAGCACTATTTATTTTGGAACTTGATATCCACAAAGGTTTTGTTTTTTTAATGGAACAGAAATAGGCGGAGGTTAGGATCATTCTCAACGCTACAGTATTTAATAAAAGACTTGTGATTTCAGTTGTATTTCTGTAGAATAGAAGAGGAGGATAAGTTGCCCTTAAAAGATTCTGGTGCTTTCTCCAGAGTTTCCAAAAAAGGTAATCAAATTGTAATGTTTCATGTAATGAAAAAGTGTATTCTAAGGGAGAATCACAGTTGTTGTTTTTTTTTTAAAAAACCAGTGTAAATTAAACTGGTGGTCTTGAAACCACTAAGCGGTTGTTTTGCTCATTCAAAAGGCCATAGTGAGCCAACCATCCAGGAAAAAAGTCTGCATCCTTTTTATAGTGCACTAGGCCATACCTGCCTTGACTAAACCCAGCATTGGAATCCTATGGCCCAGGTGATGACTTGGTGTTAAGTGGCTCAATTGTAGGTAGGAAACCCAAGTTCTGTGATAGAAAACTAGGGACCAAGCTAAAAGGCAACCTGGCATAGCTCTATCATACTCCATAATCTGATTTTCCCAGGAGGTAATCCTACATGTGGAAGCTTGTAGATTCCCAGTGCCATATCTTCAGGTAGTCCTCAGTTTGTGACCATTCGTTTAGCAACTGTTCCAAGCCACACAAAAAAAGTGACCTCTGATTGGTCCTCGCACGTATGACGCTTGCATTCTCCCCACAGGCATGCGATCAACATTGGATGCTTGGCAACCAGCATATGTTTACAATGGTTGCAAAGTCCCTCCCCAGGCAGCTTCCAATCAGCATGGGTCAATGGGGGGAATCCAGATTCACTTAATGACTGCGGTGATTCGCTTAATCATGGTAAAATTGGTGAAATCAGGCATTTAACCACCTTGCTTAGCGGCTGAAATTCTAGTCCCAATTGTGGTTATAAGTCAAGGACTACCAGTACAGCATTGGGTGTTGCCTTCCTAAAATGGTGCAATATGACAAACAAGGGATCCATCCTACTAGAAAGACTCTTAAGTCACCTTTTGGGGTATCAAAACCTGCATTTATTTCCAGAGAGAACTGACTCTTGGCTCACTCTGGCTGGTGTCTTTCCTTGCTTCTTTCATTCATGAAGCATCCTTTAAAACAAAATAACTGGTATCCAATGCAACACTTTTTAATTATTCAGAGATGCTTAATTGAAACATGTCGGTAAGCTAATCCTCCCGCTGCTATGTTAGACATGCTCAGAAGTTTCTAGGTGTGCTTAAAATGAGCTGAAACACAACCAGCTTTAAATTTTCATGTGGCTGTAGTTCACAAGGGGAACCCACTCATGTCTGTCCTTTCAGGAATAACTCTATTGCTTATAGTAGCTTTCCATCTTAGAAAAACTAAGATTAATTAGAAAGGCTGAGGGGAAAAAAAGAACATGGGTTCAAGACCGGATGGTTGGTAGCATCATTAGAGGAAAGCTAAGGATAGCTTGCCAAGAAGTTGAAGGAACAAAATGTTTTATTCTTGACAAGTGAGACTTGGCCAATGGTATAAAACTTGCCAAGTTGAATATGAGGTAGCAATAGCACTTAGACTTATATACCGCTTCACAGTGCTTTGCAGCCTCTCTAAGCAGTTTACAGAGTCAGCCGCTGGCCCCCAACAATCTGGGTCCTTATTTTACCGACCTTGGAAGGATGGAAGGCTGAGTTAACCATGAGCCAATGAAAATTGAACTGCTAGCAGTTGGCAGAATTAGCCTGCAATACTGCACTCTAACCACTGTGCCACCATGGCTCCATATGTCACTGTCACTACCTCAGGAAGAACCCAGAAGAGGTCCACCCAATATTTGTTACACATTTTTCAACTACCCACCTCCCTTAGATGCAAAACTATCATGTGGCTAAGTTCATGACTTACTTACTTTGTAAGCCTAATTATGGTTTTTTTGACAAACCATATTTATGTACAGAGGTTCAAGGGCAGTTGCATCTCTTCTACCAGAAGCAAATCCAAAGTAGCAATGCATTGGCAACTAGTTTGCCGAGGAACTAACCAATAAATAACCATGATGTAAGTTCAGCAGAGAGTCCTAACATTTATGAGATTTATCCTGCTGTTGCAATCCCCAAAAAGTGATTTGCTTTGTTGTTTGCTCTTTAAGAGGTTTTGAATATTCTGTCAATAATCTTCTTGCCATCTAGTTCTTCATAACTGGGAATGCTGCATCAGCATATGTTTAATACCCTGCGTTCTGCTAAACACAGTTGTGTAGATGTGAGATGTTCTTAATTACTAGCATCTTTTTTTTTGTTACAGGAGGGTAAATATGAGCCCACTCTGCAGGAAAGTTTTAGGCTGGCCTTGGTGAAAATAACCCAGATTTTAGTAAAAGGTGTTCTGAGCTGGGGCCTTTTTTTTTCAACCGGATCTTCTATAACTCAAGGCTGCTCTCCCAAGGTCTTGTTGGAAAGCACCAAGGCTGGAAGAAGTTGACTTCTTGAGAGGAAGTCAGATTCTTCCTCTTCTCCTCCAGAAAACAATCAGTCTTCCCTGATTGAGATGGGTTGTTTCCAGCGTGCCATTCAGCTTGTCTTCCTTTCCCTTCCCTCCCTTCCAGGAGCTTCCTCCAGTTGGGCGCTGGATTGAGTGTAGGCCTCAGCGGTTTGGCTGCCGGCTTTGCCATCGGCATCGTGGGTGACGCAGGTGTCCGGGGGACGGCGCAGCAGCCGAGGTTATTTGTGGGCATGATCCTGATCTTGATCTTTGCCGAAGTCTTGGGGCTGTATGGCCTCATCGTTGGCCTCATCCTTTCCACAAAAGGGTAACAGCCGCAGAGCGTGATGGAAAACAAAACAAACTTAAAAAGTTCCAGAATTTGAAAAAAAAAAAAAAAAAAGGCCTCTCCACAATGTGTACAGTTGTCATCAAAGTTTGGTAGTTGATCTCTTGTAAATTTGCGCAATGTATGTGACTTGTCTGTCCTTTGTGTACTTCGATATGAAAAGCAATGAGGGCCTGCCACAAGCTTTTTGCCACAAGGCTTGGGGGGAAGCCCCTTTGCTGTTTTTCCATCCATTTTTGCCATTTAGAGTCCTTTATGTATAAATATAAACTAGAAAACAGTAACTTTCCCCCTCTCTCTTCATTGGATGTTTTATTTATAAGACTTGACATGTTCATACATAATGGAACAAGAGTTTTCAATTTTCCATGCTCTCTCTCTCTCTCTCTCTCTACACACACACACACACACACACACACACACACACACACAATTATATATATATATATATATATATATATATATATATATATATATATATTAATCTCATGCATAGATTACTACACTGTGGGGTTAACTGTTAAGTGCAGAGAAATCCTTGGATGTAATTTGATTCTCAATGATTGCTGTCGTGTCCTGGTATCGGAGTGTGAGACTGTTTGTGTTTATACAGATAACAGCAAAAATGTCTGAGACACTCCTGTGTTCCCAAATAGTAAAAACTGTAAGCTCTGGCATCCAAAAGTTGTGCAGCCAATGTTGGGTTTTGCAGTAATACGTTTCCAGGTAATAAAAAAAAAATTCCTCCACTGTATCATGGTTGCATGGTGTGTCTTGTTGTGAGTTGCCTTGAGAGGTGGGGTTTCCAAATCCCAGTGCCATCCAGCACAGCCTTCCCCTCCCCATACCACCACCAAATCCCCCTCCTCCAACATGAGCTTGGGAAATGCCTGGAGCTTGCTAAAAAATGGGAGGGAGGGAATTCGCCCAGCTTTTATGAAACCAGAAATGTCAGAGCTGGGGAAACTTGGTTTGTTTTAGCCTTGAATGTATGGGGCAGGAACAGATTGTGTGAATTCGGCCCACTTGGTTAATTTGGGAGCTGATGGTAATTGAACAAACCCAGCAATTTGAGTAAATACTTAATATGGATAAATAAGTCCTGAAAAGATGAAGGCAAGCATCCAGCCTCTTTTAATTTAATACTTTTAATATGGGCTTTAATATTTTAATATTAATAATTTAATATTTATTACCCAACTAGGTAACATCAGTGCTAGAAGGGAAGTGGGGTTGGCTCTATGTCTATACACTTTGTCAGTGACAGTGCAAATAGGGTGAGCCAATTATATACAAAGAGTTGACTCTAAACCATCAAATCTAATTTGAAAACTGTTGAAGCACAAGAAATACATGGCTCTCTTGCCAAGCACACTCTTAGTTCAGTGTTCAGAACCGCCTGGACAGTGCTTTTTTCTTTTTGCTTACCACAACAAAAACAATTACTGTTTTCTGCACACTTATGCAGGAATTTTTCTGTTGGATGAGATGGAAAGAAGTGGAGATTCTTGAGGAGAATTATATTTCCCAGGAAAAAAATTAGCCTTTTATAAGGCTATATAAGCCAGTTTGCTGTAGTGGTGAAGGTGTCAGGCTGGAAACCAGGAGACAGGTGAATTCTAGTCTCACCTTAGCCATGAAAACCAGCTGAACGACCTTGGGCCAGTACCTCTGTTCTCTTCCCACAACAGCCCAGCTCGCCTCACAGGGCTGTTGTGGGAGAAACAAGAGGAGGAAATAATGTTGGATTTATTCACTGCCTTGAGTTATTTGTAAAAAATAATTAATAGAAACCATGCACCAAAATAAAGAACAGGAAGAGTGATGCTCAAGGCAGGAGCCATAATGCTCTGGTGGGGCCTGGCATCTCCTGTGAGAATCATGCAGTTCCCTTTTCCCCAGTAAGGCCAGCCACACAGCCCGCCCCCCAAGGAGGAATCAGATCCCTGCATTATGTACATTCTTGGTGGTTCCTGGATTTTCAGGTCATGGACATCCCAGTGACTCATTCACGGTTTTCCTTCGGCTTTGCAAGCTTCAGGGATGAAAATAGATTGAGTACCATTCTTGACTGGCCAAAGAAACACTTTTGTTTGGGGGGTGGGTGGCTGGGTGCTGCAGCTCATTATTTAATCTCTTCATCCCATTTCTATCCTAACCATTTCACCTCAGTGATTGTCTTTTTTTTTTCATTTTTTTTTAAAAAAGGCTTGGGGCAGAGAGATTTGCAGGGGAAGAGTGGGGGAAGCTTTGAACGGATCTTCCAATTTTCATTTTACACCAGAATGTGTCTGCTGCAGAGTGAGTCAGCCCTGCAGAGAAGAAAGGGGGGGGGGGGGGGGGAAGGAAAAAGGGGAACGAAGCAGCAGCAAGAGAGAAATAAAAATCATGGATGAGGCCACCTAAATGCTTGGGAAGGAAACTTAACATAATATTTTCTCTTAGATAGCAACGCACCTCGTCTTTCAGGGAGATAAACCTCAGAGATATCCTTCCCAGATCCATATGTGACTCAATTCACAACATTTACCTATGCAGGTAAACAGGAGACATATACATGCCTCCTGCTACCAGAGAGGCGTTTTAGGCTTGGGAGGATGCATCAACTGACAACCAGCCTCACTTTCATACTTTTACTCCACTTCCCTGCCCTCAAGATCTAGTTACATATTTGATGTGGTTTTTGCCGAGTTTGGTGTGTTTCCTGACATTAATTCATCCTGGGATGCACATTTTTGGTCTGGAATGTGAAGAGTCCCTGAGGGTAGGGGGCAAAATATACAAAAACAGAATTAACACTCCTATCAGTGGACATCCAGATCTGTTTCTTGTTCAATGATTCACCCTGGGCTCGTGACTTGGAGTCAGGCCAAGAGATTGGCTTGCATGATCTGATCTGTGTGTCCTAGCTGGGTCGGAAGGAAGGAAGGCAGGCAAGGATGTGTTTGCAAACAGCTGTGGGGCTAGCATAAAGCAAAGAACAATCCTGCACTCTTTGCTTTTGGAAAATAAGAATCCCGAAACCGAGATTCATCCTTCCTACTTTTCTTCCAGCATTGCTTAACCCAAGGATGTTTTCTCTGAAAATGGTGAGTAATGATAATAAATCTTAGCAAATCATCTGGGTCATTACCCAACGACCCTTCCAAGCAAATTAGAGACTGGTTCGAGGGTTGTTTTTTTTTTTTCCTGTTTGCAAGAAATGAAAGATGGGTTGGGATACAGTTTCATTTCCCTCCAAATTACTCAGTTGGAAGCAAAAGAAAAAAGGAAATTTTGCCGTGAGGCTCCAAACCCAATGAGCATGCTGTTTGGTTTGCAGCTTCTCCCTGAGTCAGTCGTGGCTCCCGTCCTTGCTGCCTTCGTCACAAGGATGTCAGAAGCTTTGATTAATATGCAGGCCTGTGGTTGGGAAACCCTCTGAGGATAGGGGCCGAGCTCTTCTTCTCAAGCAACTCAGAACAGGTGTTTTTGCTGGTCATTCTCAAACTGACGCAGTGCTGCAGCAGGAAACTCTTGCCTGGATTATTATTCTGTGAAGTGCTTTTGATGCTTCGTAGTTGTTTTCTCATTTTTTTAAAAAAAAACCTTTAAAACTCTGTCTTGAGATGGAACTGCCTGACATTAAAATGGACATGTGGTCCCGAAGAATAAATTAACATGTTATTAAACCCACACAGGACTGTTCTCTCTATCCTTTTCCCCCATCCCCAAACTAAGTCTAGTTTCATGCCACTAAATTGATTTATCCACATACCATATTCTATTTCTGCCTTACCTGTTCTACTTTTCTCCACCTTGGGGAGGGAAGAAATGAAATGGATAGGTGTACTTCAAACACCATTTTAGGGTTCTCCGGGCTGTGCATGCACATATTAGACTCAGCCACCATGAAACAACACAAAACAAAATTCATGTAGTTCACATGCCACACTCTATATTGAACATTATAAATGCCCACATTTTGATTTCAGGATACCTGGGCTGAATTCATCCTGTCCAGAAATATTGCAGTTTCACGAATGTTGCGTTGTATGAAGTGTGAACATGTCTGTTAAGACTTAGTGTTATCTGTGAATCGACATTATATATGATTTATAAAACAGCATCAGTTAAGGAAAAAAACCATTTTCAGTACCTATTTGGCACCTTAATTGCTAGGAATAGATTCTTAACTGACAGAAACATTTATCTTGCACTTTAACAAGGTCTTCACAAGAACAACAGTAAAAGCAACACAGCCTGTTTCTACACATACATGTTGCATGTGTTACAGTATAAGCCCTCTCCTTACAGTTTAGGAGGAGCTCAAAAAACTTATTTACTACTGCCATCTTTGTACTTTATTACCACTTCAGCCTCTGAGGATCCAATTGATTGTCCTGGGATAGAAATACTTAACATGCCTACATAAAATGTTTTTATGGATTTTTAAGTCACAGCTTAAATAATTAAAGTATTATTGGGAAGGAGATGGATGATGCATACATTTTCTTAGCAAGGATATGAATAACTCGATATATAACCTGCAAATTGATAGCTAGGTCTGGGACAAGATACAAGAAACATTAGAATCATATTGGCTATATACAACACAGTTCAAAAGACAGCCTGTATTTGGCTTTTGACATTCATTTTGTCCTTGAAGCAGTTCCTCACTGTTCTTCCACTTTTTCTTGCACCTCAAGGACTGGAGAGCAAATGACCATAAGCATTTATGCCTACCGGCCCCACTTAAAACAAAAAAATCCAATAGCTTCTCTTAAAGAGTGTATTTTATTAACATATTATAACCTGGCCCCCATCCAAAGCTGAACATCAGTAAGAGAGAACAAGCTATATTTGCATCACTCATGCTCTAGGACAGGGGTGTCCAACCTTAGCAACTTTTAAGAACTGTGGACTTCACCTCCCAGAATTGCCTGGCCAGCACAAAACTGCCCTGTTGGGTCTATGATTAGATAGATAGATAGGTGGATAGATGGATAAGATGGATTGGATGGGTGGATAGAAACACCCCCAAACCATGTGGCTAATAAAAAGATATATAATTTAGTTTAGTTTATTGTCATTGCACCTCATACAATGAAATTAAATGCCATCTTCAATGTACATTTATAACTATAAAAATAAAACAAACACACATCCTTCGCGTTCTATACAAAAATGATGGAAAAGTATTAAAAACAAAAAAAACACACAAATGATGGAAAAGTATTGACAAAAAAAAAACAACCCACAGAGTTCAGTACTCTACGCCATAATCGAGTTCAACATTTCCATTGCTTGAATGAGACAGTTCAGTGAATTTTAACTCTATTTTACGGCTTTTCTTGCCACGGTTGCTAAGCGAATCACTGCAGTTAATTACATGGTTGTTAAAAGTGAATCTGGGCTCCCATTTGCTTGGCTTGTCAGGTCGCAAAAAGGGATCCCATGATCTCTGGGAGGCTGCAACTGTCATAAATGTGAAACAGTGGTGAGCAGCTAAATCTCGACCATGTGACTGCAACGGTCATAAAAGGTGATAAATGGTCCTTTGGCGCTTCTTTCTGTGCCTTTGCAACTCTATAAACGGTCACTAAACGAACGAGGACCACCTGTAACCCATAAAAACGGTAAACACACACACACAAAATATCATTAAAAACCAGTGCAATCTGCCCGAGAGATTCCCCTCAAAACCCCACCGTCTTAGGGGCTTCCAGTTTGAGTTCCTTCGGCAACAGACAGAAATCCGCGATCGTGCATGGTTTTGGTCTGGGCTCGCCACTGGAGCGCCCCGAGCCAGCTGGTTTCAGGGCTGAGCCATCCCGTAGAGGTGGTGAAGAGGGGGGAGATTGCCAGCAGGGTTGAGGAGAGATGCATCTCTCCTCCTCAACTGCCCATTACTCCCTTTCCCGAAGGCGGTTGCAGCGATGGTCAGAAATGGCCACCTCAAAGAAGAACTCGACCGGAAAAGAATGTGCAGGAGGAAGATAAGTGAAAGTTTTGGTGGACCGGGTTAAATTGCAAAAGCAACAACTAAGGTACCCTGGAATTTAAACTTACAAAAAAATAACATCGCTCCCAAAGAAGAGTCGGGAGCAGCGAAGGAAAGTGAAAAGGGAAAGGTTTGGGTTGTTTTTGCTTCTCTCCCTTTCCCTATACTGACAACTAAGAGACTTAAATAAGAAATCGGAAAAATCTGCTTTGACATCAACAGGCAATTAAGCTGAAAATAAAACAAAATGTCAAAGGGGTAATAAAGATTTCTAGACACTTAATTTTTTTTGTTCACAAGCAGGAAGGGAGAAAAAGAATAAAAGGGCAGGATCTGGAAAGAGGGAGGAGACTGCCTGGAATTAAAAAGAATCTACAGTAAAACTTCAACAAGATTTCTAAAAGATACATTTAACTGAAACTTTGCAACTAAACAGTAGAACCCCAGGAAGAGAAAGTGAAAAAAAGAGCAAAAAGAAACAGCTTGCGTTTCTTTTTGGATTACTTGGTGATCTTTGGATTCTTGGTTATTGCATTTGAACGACTAAAATTAATCGGGTGATTGTTTAAAAATTTATACAATGGCACTACTTTGGGGTGAATTGAAAATGGAACTTTAAAAGTATAAAGGAGATGCACAAGAAGGGAGCGGTTCTTTTGGCTTCCTTTTTCAATTCTTAGAAATGGAGATTTGGAGCTATAAGAAACAACAAGAAACGTCTGCAAAACAAGAAGACTGGGACAAAGAAGAGGCCATCTTTAATGAACAAGTAATTCTATGCAGGGAAGAAAAAGGAAAGGGAGGAAGGAGAATGGAGAATTTAAGATTTAAAAAAACAACCAAAGAAAAGAAAAATAGTTCGAAAAATAAGTATAATACTGGAAAGCAACAGAAGTGGGGAATACAGAAGAGAGAAATAGAGGTAGAGAGACAAGGGGGTAAAAGGGAGAGAGAAGAAGAGAGGGAAGGAGGAAAGGAAAAAAGTTACAAAGGATTTAGAGAAACAGGACTTATTTAGAGATAATGGGTGCAAATTTAACTGAAAAAGGGATTCTGAAAAGGTACATAAGATTGTATTGTTATATTAGTAATAGAAATAATTTTAGAAAATCGGAAACAATGTAAGCTTAAAATGAGGGATAAAATAGTGTAATTTAGTGAAATGTTTGTTAATAAATGAAATAAATGAGAAAATTGAATTAGGAAGGGATGGGAACATTTTAATTAATGTTTTATAAAATATAAATGAAGGGGGGAAATTAATTTTGGAAAGCTTATAATTGTTCCCATAGAAGTATGATATTTAATTGAAAAGTAATGTTAAAGAAGTTAAGATTTTAATGAATATTAATATTAATCATAGAATTGAATTGGAATGGAATGTGTTGTTTTAATTACATATATTTATATATTTTTTCTTTTTTTAAGAATATAGTGTATATTTTAAGAATGTATCAAGCAGAATCCGAATGGAACTTATGTATTATATTGAATGTTATAACTTTAGGGTATATATTGAAGCCTAAATAAGGGTTAAATGGATAAACTTAAAAGATATAAAGGCATCATACTCCAATCAGTAACTACAGGATAAACTTTGTTTAATGAGAAAAGATAATAGATAATTGAAACAGGACAAAAAATATAAATATAATGATTTGAATTGAGATGAGATAATTAAAGTAAAATTGAGAAAATTAAAAGGGGGAGAAGCTATGCAGAAAAGGTAAAACAGGAATAAGATATGGAATAGAACATAAAATTGAGCATGAAATTGAATTTGTGTCTGTATGAACTAATGCAACTCGGGATTACGCTACTTTCAAAAAAGATGTTTTATTTGTATTTTTGTATTTATATTCCAAAAAAAAAAAGAAAGAAAACCCACCGTCTTGCAGGCTCCGTGCCCCCCTCCACACCCCTACACCACGACCCCATCCCGGATGATGGGTTTTGTAGTCCACCCGCCCACGCCTTTTGCGCATCGCTTTCCCCGCCGCTCGCTCCGCATCGCTAAGACCTCCCCAAGATGGCGGCGGGCGACGAAACCTCCTCCTCCTCCTCCACCCCCCTCCGCCTCCTTCCCTTCCCATCATGGCGGCTCCCCGCCTCCGATCACGTGACCCTCCCGAGAGGGCGAGATCGCCCCCTCCCTTCTTCCCTGTCAGCTGACGGTGACCGCGCGGTCACGTGACCGGGAACTTGCAGGCAACCCCGAAGGAGAGAAGTTGGCAGCTGGCTGGGAAAAGGCTCGGCGGGAGCCGGGTAAGCCCGAGGCGGCTGCTCTTCCGCGCTTCAGGTCGTGGGGGCTGGGGGGCAGCGGCCGGTGGCTCCTCGCTTCCCCGGGACAAGGCTTCCCAGCTTTCTCCGGTGGCTTTGGGGACCGGGGTGCGGCGGGGGCTCCTCCCTCTGCAATGACGGACAGGCGATTTCATGTGTGTCCCCCCTCCTCCCAATAGACAGGATCTCAGAGTGTCCGTGGGTGGATCGCTCGGGAGGAGAGGAAGAAGCGATCGAAGGCGGGCTGGCCAAAGGAAAGGCGGGCAGATCGGTTTAAAAATGGCAAAGGGCGATTGGTTGGTTGGTTGGTTGGTTGGTTGGTTGGTTGGTTGGTTGGGTTGGGTTGGGTTGGGTTGGGTTGGGTTGGGTTGGATGGTTGGTTGGTTGGTTGGTTGGTTGGTTGGTTGGTTGGTTGGTTGGTTGATGGGTGGGTGGGTGGGTTGGATGGATGGTTGATTGGATAGTTAGTTGGTTGATGGGTGGGCAGGTTGGTTGGATGGATGGATGGATGGATGGATGGTTGGTTGGTTGGTTGGTTGATTGGTTGGTTGGTTGGTTGGTTGGTTGATGGGTGGGTGGGTGGGTGGGTTGGTTAGTTGGTGGGTTGGTTGGTTGGTTGGCCATCCAGTCATTTTCTATTCCTATCTGCCACTACAAAAGAGAAGCCACGATCAAAGCAGCAAAGTCAGAGCTCTGGGGAGGTTTTGGGAGTGGGAGGTGATTTTTGCAAGATTTCACCATCCTAAACTGGGGGAAAATTGCCATGCCAAATTTGCTGGAAAAAGAGAGAAGGGGGGCAGCAAGAGCAGGTCCTTAACTTTGCACCCTGTAATAGGGCAATGTGGGTTGAGAGGGTGAACATCAGCTTTGGGGGAGGGTCTCTTTTATGAGTCACCAACAGTGCCTAGAAAGGGGACAGTAGCCCATATATTTTGCTTTTTAGGTGCTCATAAAAATGTTCTCACTAGAGCAGAGAGAACCCTAAAACCGAAATCTGGGTTGTGGGTCAGTGTGATTGTGGTGGGCTGATCACACCAAATAAGCTCAGCCTTTGGTATTTTTACATAGCAGTTTAATGCATGAGTGGTGCAGTAGCCTAGAGGTGGAGCTCTCACCTCACAATCAGGAGGCTGTGAGTTGAATCCTAGATAGAGGCAGATATTTTTCTCTCTGGGCACACTGATATCTGCTGAACAAAACTCCACATTGGTGACAGGAAGGGCATCCAGCCAGTAAACACTCAGCTCCATTCAGTTGCTCAGAATCCACCCCACAAGGGATTATGGAATCATAAAAGAGGATGATGATGATTTAATGCATGCCATTAATTCAGGTCCCTAAAAGTGCACACCTCTTAAAAGCCACTTAGCATTAATTACAAATAAATTCAATAAAATAATCACTGTGTTAAATCCTGGCTTTGTTTCTTTTATTTAAATGTATTAATGAACAGAATAGTGAGCTATATTTTTATATAATTTATATATCACATTTAGGAATCATCTATCTCCCTTGAAGAGTGACTTTGGGGCATTGTACAAACAGATATAAAAGCTATATATAAATGTAAAAACAATAAAGCAATACTAATAATATATAGAAAGATACCTGTAACCTTATTGAATTTGATTACCTGGTATCCCGGAACTGGGAAATAGACAATCGAAATCCCTTGATTGTGGATAATTAATATGTTTAAACCAGGTGAAATAGCAAGCTTAAGTCAGGGGAAATAAAAATATTTTTTATTATAAGGATAGGAGGGAGAGAGGGAATCATTTTCTGTTAATGTGAAGCATTTTTCCACATGTTTGCCATCACATGGAAATGTTCAAATCTTTTTTGCCTTCCAAGAACTTGCTGCAACCTGTAAGAAAACTATTAACTCTTTATGTTTCAAGGTACAGTTTGCTGCCTTGAGTTACTTACAAAGTAATAAAAGCAGGATAAAAAAATTGAATAAATAATAAAATAAAATGCAAAGGGCCTTTAATCCTGTAGATCATATTCCCATTTTGCTTTTAACCCATTTAACAGTTTGGTTTTTTTGATTCAGTAAAACAGGACTAAACAAATAAAGACTTACATAATAGATGAATATAGATTAAATATGGCTTCCTCTCCTCTCCTCTCCATGCTGTTATAGTTGCCTCACACGTGGGCTTGAAGGATGCCATGCCATAAATCTACTGTGGATGCGCCAATCCTCCAATTTACCAACTGCCGGATTTTAAAGGATCATGTCTTGCAAAGGTAAGGACTTTCTTCTAGGCTTCCATCTTGTTCTAGCGATTTAGATATAAGTATGAAATGTTAATGCTTCCAATGGAAATGGCTAAGATAGTTATCAAAAAGAATATTCTGTGGGGTTTTTGTTGCTCTCTGAGCCCGATTGTTTTCTTACAGATGTTTCATTACTTAAGTAACCTCAGTGCTAAAAGGAGCTTGTATATAAACAGAGAATAAATCTCACTCCCATCTAACACTGATGATGTTACCCAGTTTGGTAATTGGTCTGCAAAAAAAGAAAAAAAAAGTCAGAGAAACCGGGGACTTCCCATTTCAACCATGAGCTACAAATATTCTTTTCTAAAGAATATCCTGTTAAGGTTAATGTCCTCCAGGTAGAAAGGAACTGATAATATGTATTGCTCCATTTATTTATATATGTATTATACCTTTCTGTCAGGCCCCAAAAGCCAAGACAGATATGTAGTAAATCTTCCAAGCAGGATTCTTTATTGTTTCCACTCCTATAGACAAAATCTTATCAAACTGAAGCAGAGTACTACTTGCATGAATCATACACTCTGGGAACTATTAGGGAGGGACTGTCCTCACCTTCTTTCTCTCACGCAAACTGTCTGAACTGAGTTGCCTCTTACTCCTCTGGAACGCTACCCCTCTCTTCTGGGAATCCAGTCCACCACATTCCATAACACTTTTTATCGTTTTGGTGCGCCACTCCAATCGTTGAGCTTTGGGCACTTCACAACAATAATATCCAACCATCTTCTCCAGAAGTTTCCCCAAAGGAAAAACTTGGAGATCAGACAACCTCATAACTCAAAAGAAGGCTCCTTTAGAAGCCAGTGCCCATCTGCCCTCTCTTTTCATCATCCACTTACAATCAATAAAACTTGATAGAGCCAAACCATCATTTAGCAAATTCTGGGTGGAGAATAAAACCCTCTTCACTGCAGAATAAATTACAACTAAGATTCCAGCAGACAACTGCCTTTGGTGGATAGGCCAAAGAAGAGATCAAGTGGAATTTTTAATCTAAGATTTGGATGACTTAGCCTCTTTTGTTTTTAGAGAGGATCTATGGGTAAGAGCTGGAAAGATCTTAAATCCAGAGAAGGTGTTCTTTGATGAGAAAAAGTCTGCAGATGTCCAACTGGACTGCAAAGGCAGCATCTTGGCACCGGGCTTCATTGATGTACAAATCAACGGTAAGGTATTTATAGTTCAGCTACAGGATGAAAACAACGACATTCCTAAATAAACCCCATTTATTTTTACTATTTTTTATTTGATCTGCTGTTGCTTAGGAGAAAACTAAGGGCCCCAATTCAAGTGATGCAGAAATTTTCAAAGCCAGGAAATCAGGAGTCCAAGCAGTTCAAATAAATAGATAGATTTGTTGTATGCTAAAGCAGTCAAAGCAAATTGGCGATGGATAAGAGTCAACAGAATTTAAGGTGGGCTGGAGTTAGATTTCTTGTGGGCACGAAAGGATTCGAGACTGATGATGCATTTGACCTCTCCTTCAGGCTCAGCCACATCATCGACACAAATATTTGGTTGCATATTTTATTTGTTTGTACCATGTCAGAATCTGAATCTCCATAGCTTTGCTGTAAAATCAAACTGCAAAGAAAGAGTGATATATATTTATTTATTTTTTAATTAAATTTATTTGCTACCCATCTCACCACAAGGTAACAGCTCTCATGGGGATGTTTATAGTCCACAGCTCCCAACAGCTCTAGCCAGCTTGGCTAATGGAAGACACAGTTCAAGATACTTGCAAACAATTGGAAAATTATGCTGTAACCAACCTCAGGATAAGGAAAGGGCAATTACATTTACATTTCTAAAGATAGATTGCCATTGGGAAGTCAGAGATAAGTTAATCCCACCATCCGTGGAGTGTATTATCCAGGTGTATAAGTATGCTTTGCACAGAGGCAAATGCACTGGACAATCTAAATAAAAAGGACGGGCTTCTCCTTCTGTCTTCTCAGGAGGTTTTGGAGTAGATTTTTCCCTGGCTACAGATGATGCACAAGCAGGAATTTCACTGGTTGGACAGAAGATACTGTCCAGTGGCGTGACTTCATTTTGCCCAACTATGGTGACCTCACCATCCTTGGTCTATCACAAGGTGAGTAGATCCAAAGCTGATAATATGGTGCTGGTGAAGAAGTGAATTGATCTAAGAAAGAAGATTACATTTTATACATGGACACCCACCCATGTGATTCAGTAACAATGGTCCCACTGTCTTCTCTCCTACTAGGTTCTACCTCAGATCCATGTACAAAATGGGGGGCCTCACGGAGCCGGTGTTCTAGGTGAGTAAGACTCATTCATCGTTGGATAGGAATAGGGATGGTATGGTATGGTATGGAATAGAAATAGGATAATGAATGGAATGGAATGGAATGGAATGGAATGGAATGGAATGGAATGGAAT
>BLBF01000067.1:4609496-4652014 GCA_015471245.1 Laticauda colubrina
GAATGGAATGGAATGGAATGGAATGGAATGGAATGGAATGGAATGGAGTGGAGTGGAGTGGAAAATGAAATAGAACAGAATACAATACAATATAATACAGTACAATACAACAGAACAGAACAGAATAGAATAGAATTCTTTATTGGCCAAGTGTGATTGGACACACAAGGAATTTGTCTTCGATGCATCAGCTCTCAGTATACATAAAGAAAAAATAAAATACATCAAGAATCATAAGATACAATAGTTAGTGATAGTCATAGGCTACTACTAAGCAATCAAATCATACTAGGAAACAAATAAAACAATATAAATTGTAAAGATACAAGCAACATGGTTATAGTCATAAGTGGGAAGAGATAGGTAATAGGAAGGATGAGAAGAAGAATAGTAATACAGTCAAGAAGTAGTTTGACAGTGTTGTGGGAATTAGTTGTTTAGCAGAATGTCCTTGTGTCTTGTTGTTCTGGTATGCAGTGTTCTATACTGTCATTTTGAGGGTAGGAGTTAAAACAGTTTCTGTCCAGGATGTGAGGAGTCTGTAAATATTTTCATAGCCCTCTTTTTGACTTGTGCAGTATACAAGTCCTTGATGGAAGGCTGGTTGGTAGTAATTTTCTGCAGTCCTAATTACTCCCTGAAGTCTGTGTCTGTCTTGTTGGGTTGCAGAACCAAACCAGACAGTTATAGAGGTGCAGATGACAGACTCAATAATTCCTCTGTAGAAATGGATCAGCAGCTCCTTGGGCAGTTTGAACTTCCTGAGTTGGCGCAGAAATAACATTCTTTGTCATGCTTAATAGTTGTATCTTTTGATGGGGGTAAGAAAGATAGAGATTTTTGGCACCTTTCTCTAATCTGGTGCCTTTCTGAAAGTCCACACATTCAAGAGCCCTAGATCGTCAAGGCTAAGGAATTTGCTACAGATCTTCACTTCAGTTGGAGTTTGTTATAGAACCAGGGGTTCACGCAAGCTTGCCTAATCTTGTTCCAGAGCTTTGGATATCTCTTCCCTTTTTTTCCTTTGGCAGGGATTCATCTGGAAGGTCCATTCATCAGCAAAGAGAAGAAGGGGGCTCACCCAGAAAATTACCTCCGTACTTTTGAGTTGGGAGCCTTCCAGGATTTGCTCGCCATGTACGGGAGCCTGGATTGTGTCCGGATTGTCACCTTAGCCCCTGAGATGAAACGCAGTGGTGAAGTGATCCGGGAGTTGACCAAGAGAGGCATCTGCGTGTCGCTGGGTAAACTTTGTCCCTGGATCCTGAAGGATTGAGATTGAGGAGGCCAGTGTTTTTTGGACACCAGGCTGTGGGAAGCAAAGGCATTCACAGCAAATCACAAGGTCATCAAAATGGTGATCAGGTCTCCTTCTTGAGCAGGGGTTGGACTAGAACAGGGGTCGCCAACCTTTTGGACCTCAGGGACCACCAAACTCATAATTTTAAATCCCGTGGACCAGAGATCCTGGGAAAATCCCCAAAAAAGTCTGCAGGAAAATTCCCCACCCCATTTTCCTACCAGTTGATTGTTTTTTATTTGGGATTGCAGGATACCATCTCAAGCTTCGTTCTCAGGGCGAGAGAGAGAGAGACGTTGAGCTTTATGTAAGGAAAGCAGCAGAAGTCTTGCTTTCTCTCCCCCAAACTCTGCCAGAATGATGTAGCCTCTTAGAGCAAGATGCCTTGCAGGGCCCCAAAGACTCATTTCTGGCAGAATTTGGGGGAGAGAAAGAAAGACTTTTACTCTTATCTTGCGTGCAGCCAAAAGCAGAAGAAGAAAGAAGTGGAAAGAAACAGCCCGGTGAGCAGGCGAGGTGCATGGAGCGAGTGGGGCAAGTTGCCCCCCTCTGCCCTTTCCCCCCCCCCTCCTCTCACTACCTCGTGTTGTTTGTAGTGCAAGCCTTGTGTTCCCACACAGCCTGGATTAATTGCTTTGGGGGTGACATTTCTCTGCGGACCACCAAAATTTTCTCGCAGACCACCAGTGGTTCCCGGCCCACTGGTTGGCAGCCACTGAACTAGAAGACTTCCCTTTATTTCTGCGTTCTGAATGTAGGCACAATGACATGGTCACACTATGTACAACTGAACATTTGCATCAGGATAGAAGCTATGGCATTTTCACTGGGACGTCGTCATGCACATGTCATCTTGTGACCTCCTTAAAGACAGCAGCCACAATGGGAATGCTAACAATATCCCCTGTGAGGCCAGAAGGCTACATTTGAAAATAGTAATTCATTTAAAAATAGTAATCCCAAAAGTGGATCGAGATGGGTCCTGCTGGACATAACAGGTCATCAGTTGGGCAGAACCAGCTAGCGATCTGCACTTTCTCCTTCATTCCCTAGCCAGCATGCTTTGAAAGTTTGAAAAACTCTCTTCTAAATGATTCAATACAACAGAAAAGGTTCTGAAGGAACATGAATGTGGAGTTCTCTCCATTTTCTTTTTTTCTAGGTCACTCTATAGCTAATTTATCTCAAGCTGAGGAGGCTGTTTGTCAGGGAGCTACCTTCATCACTCACCTCTTCAATGCCATGTTACCTGTGAGTAGTACCTAGGCAAGTTTCCACTTCCAGAATCTTAACCAACTGGTTGTAAGTTACTTTTGTTTGAGTGAATTAACTCCTGGGGTTTGGAAAACCCACTTTCCCACATAATTGTGATTCCTTCTCTTAGGAGCCCCTCCTAGATTGTGTGGTCCAACCAAGAAATGGAAGAGTAGATTTTGTAGTCCTTGTTCCTAACCCATGGACCTAACTGCCTTGCGTCCTGACATTTTTTCTGCAGTTCCACCACCGAGACCCCGGGATTGTGGGACTTCTCACAAGTGACAAGATTCCTTCTGGTCAGCAAGTGTTTTACGGCATGATCTCAGATGGGATCCATACGAATCCTGCTGCGCTGAGAATCGCACACCGGGCCCATCCTCAAGGTCTGTCTTCACAAGTGGTGGGGACAATTCCCCTGAGATGAGAAGGGGCATTTTTTTAGTTAGTTAGTTTGGCCCAATAACGTCTGTGGATATTGGGAGGGCTTTGATCGAATATGATTCAGTTCACTCAAAGTAAGTCATGGTTTGTTTTAATGTTGGTTTGAAGACACCTCCGTGGTCATGTTTATATATCCTAACAAGCTGCAAACGGCCGAGTTCCTTCATTGGAGTACCTGAAAACTGAACTAACCATAAGAGCCTGGGTGGCACAGTGGTTAGAGTGCAGTACTGCAGGCTACTTCTGCTGACTGCCGGCTGCCTGCAATTTGGCAGTTCGAATCTCATCAGGCTCAACTTTGACTCAGCCTTCCATTCTTCCAAGGTGGGTAAAATGAGGACCCAGATTGTTGGGGGCAATAGGCTGACTCTGTAAATCGCTTAGAGAGGACTATTAAATACTGTGAAGTGATATATAAATCTAAGGGCTATTGCTATTGCTCTTCCTTTTCTCCTTCCTTCCTTTCCTTCCTTCTTTCCCTCCCTCCCTCTCTCCCTCCCTCCCTTCCTTCCTTCCTTTCATGGTGCACAGTGGTTAGAAGGCAGTACTGCAGGCTACTTCTGCTGCCTGTTGGCTGCCTACAATTTAACAGTTTGATACTCACCAGGCTAAGGTTGACTCAGCCTTCCATCCTTCCAAGGTGGGTAAAATGAGGACTAGATTGTTGGGGGCAAAGAGGCTGATTCTGTACACCATTTAGAGAGGACTGTGAAGTGATATATAAGTCTAAGTGTTATTGTTATATGTTGCAACACTGAAGTTATTTTCTGGTGGAATTAACAGGTTTAAATTATCCCTTAGGTCTGATCCTGGTGACAGATGCCATCCCAGCAATGGGGCTTCCTCCTGGAAGACACACTCTGGGCCAGCTGGTGGTAGAGGTAGAAGGTGCAAATTCCTACATTGCAGGTAAGGGAACTCCTAAGCTGAAATCTCAATTAGCCACTCAAACAGGTGGGCTAATTTTTTTTCCCCCAAGACCCAGACGGTCTCTGCAAACCCGTGAGGTGGACTACAGTTCCCAGCATCCCCAAAACAAGTGTATTTGCATGTAAAGCTGATCATCTTTCTCCTCCTCTTCCTCTTCCTCCCCCTCCTCCTCCCCTTTTCAGGTACCAAAACATTGAGTGGAAGCATCTCCACCATGGACACCTGTATCCGACATTTCACGGATGCCACTGGTAAGGAGTGTCTGGCTTACTAGGACAAAGAGTTGCCATCTCCTGGGGAGCCAGATCTTCTGGGGATTTATTTGTAAACACCCCTAAAGGGTGGTCCTCACAATGACTCAGTATTGGGCATGAAAGATGAGGTCCACAAATGGAGGTTCAGTTTCCACAAAGGAATTCCCTGGCTGGGGAATTCTGAAATTTGAAGTGCACACATTTTCAAATTCTCATGGTTGAGAAACACCGGCGTAGAGACATGTCAATCACAGATTCTCCTGTCTATTCAGGAGGGATATGAGGGGACAAGGGTTTTGTTGTCAAAGTGAAGAACCGTTTGCCTTTGTGGATTCTGACTAAAAAGCAACCCCCATTTCTATTTTGCAGCCTGTTCATTAGAAACAGCCCTGGAGGCTGCCTCTCTCCATCCTGCTCAGCTCTTAAATATCGAGGATCAAAAGGGAACCTTGGATTATGATACCGACGCAGGTATTTTTACTCTTATAAGGATTACATTTGGATTGCACTGTTTCCAGCTCAACATGGAATCCATTGAGAATCCTGTCACATAGACTGAGCTGAAAATAAGAGGCTGAGCTAAAACCTCCCAGATAATTCAATTGGATCTCATTCTCCTTGATCCTGGTCCAGCAACACCACTACTTCAGAGGTTCTGGATGGTGGGAATCCAAACCACGAATCTCTTCTTGTTCTATCTTCCGCCCTTTAGATGTTAGGTGTGCCTGTGGTATTCATGGAATTCTCTCCTTGGAGACATCCATCTGCCTCATCCTTCTCTGCTGAATGAAGGATTATGGGAGGTGTAGGTTAACCGATTGTGTGAATTTCAGTTGGGGTTGGCTGAAAGAATTATGTCCATCTCTCCTATATTGTTAGCACCTGAATGAGTCGGTTAACAACTCCTCAAATTCCTGTCAACCAGGCTTGGGGTGGGAGGCATCATTTTCTTCTTCCTACAGATTTTGTGCTGCTGGATGAGAGACTCCATGTACAGGCCACTTATATTGCCGGTGAAGAAGTCTGGAGACAAGACAACTTCATCATCTGAAGTTGTGCAGAGCTGGATGGGCATAGCTTCGGATCAAAGGAAGAGGGGGACTCAGAGTGGTCCACAGCTCCATTTCCCCCCTAAAGCCTTCTGGTTTGCCTCATTTTTCTCCACAGACTCTCTTCGAAAAGTCCTGCTCAAACTGTAGCACTGGCTGCCCTCCTCCCGATGGAGGATGGTAGAACTTTTCTTCTCGACTTGATCCAGGTAGCTGTCCCAGACATGAGGTGGGACTCCTTCCAGAACTTGACAGGGGCTTTTCTCACTATTCATCAAGAAACTTACTGGTACTGGGGAACAGCAGCCATTTTTCCCCCAGAGTGCCTCATTCTTTTGTCTTGCAACGCAACCTCTTGAATATTTGAATGATGCTTTGGGAGGGGGTCATCTGCTTTGATCCCATTTAAAGCCAACTCTATACAGCACTGTTACAGCTGACTATATTTGTCTAAGTTGAAAATCTGGGGTGACATTAAACCCAAGGCAAAACGTGCATCCTGCAAAAATCATTTGTTTTGACAGCCTGGGAGCCATTTCTGACCACAATTGCTGAAATCTGTAGAATGTTTTTATTTCATTTTGAACTTGAGAGGTTGAGAATATCAAATAATAACAGAGTTGGAAGGAACTTTGGAGGTCTTCTACTCCAACCTTCTGCTCAAGCAAAAGATCTTATACTCGTCCGGACAAATTAATGAACACGTTAAATAAGTTCAATATTTTTTTAAGCCCCCAAATTCCCCCAAAATAAATAAATACATACATACATATCCCCTTTTACAACCCTGAAATCCTTTAATTTGGGGTAAAATAACATTTTAATAAAATAAATAATAAAATATGTATTTGATAAAATAAAATTAAAATCCTTTAATTTTAAGTTGGGGTGGTTCGATAGAGCTGAGTATTTACTTACCTTCCTGATGCCACAACCTAGGAAAAATATCTGTTGCTTCCAAGGATTGAGGCGAGAAATCAACAATGGCAATAAGCTTTTTAAGGGTATAATAATTTTAGATGGTGAGATTCATTGATTTGAACAAAGATTTTTGACATCTGGAGGCCATATTTACCTATATACCCTAAAGTTATATTTCCGTTAAAAGGTTTGTGGAAATAAAAGTTAATATTTTTCTAAGATAAAGAACCTTCTGAAATCTACCCATAGACATCCAAAGGATCATTGGCCCCCACGTTAACCATTCCTTTAAGAGCACACAATATTTGGAGAGGGAAGATTCTATCAGCAAATGACCTCAGTTCGCGCAATATTCCTAGCTATGAATACACTGGCCATGCTTTACGCTGCACATTGAGCCAAACGTATGGATGCCAACATTGTTTACTTCATTCTCCTGCAAATCAATGCATCACAACACCAATGATCATTCAATAGCACTGTTGGCTGGGAATGATGGGAGATGTGGTCCAACCCAATTTTTCGCAAAGGACATATTAAAAGGCGGGAAATCAGTGCTATTCCTTTTAAAAAATGGAATTTTTGGTTTCATGGCATGCCATATTTTTTCTTCTTTTTGCCATGCTGTGAATTTAGATTTTCAGCCATTGCAATTCCAGCCAAAAACAAATTTTATCTGATTCTTTTAATTTTGGAAATTTTTCTTAAAAGCATATATTTTATCAAGAGAAATAAAATGTTCAATCCACAACCAATGTGTTGTTTCTCCAACAGAGGGAAGCTGTGAGTGAATTTTCACTTTCACTAAATCTATTTGCTGGGTTGATTTTGGCTGATTAGTGCCATCAAGTAATTTTTAGCTCCTAGCGACTGCAGAGGTAGATTTTCTACAAGATGAACAGTGTCTAACATCCTTCAGATCTTCCAACAATGCCTAATCCCTTTACTGCTGATTCTTTCCTCCCACTTTTCCCAGCATTAGAGAAAAAAAGAAGGAAAAACCACCACTGGATCATTTCTGACAGAAGTGAATACAAAAAAATCTACCCTTTCACAAGTTAAGAAAAAAATGACCAGTATGCAAGAACCAGTTCTCCAGGTGTTTGGACAGCTTTAAGAAAACATTCCCGGACTCTCTAGAATAGGGGCCCCCTAACTTGGCAACTATAAGACTTATGGACTTCAATTCATAGCTGACTGGAATTATGGGAGTTGAAGTCCACAAGTCTTAAAGTTTGGAGACCTCTGCTCTAGAAGAATAGGAATAGTAGTCCAAAGCCCCCTATTGTAAGTTTTTACAGACAGATCCAGTTCTTTTGGGTGGGAGAAAAACGACTTCCCAGCCAATCCGAGGGAGGAACGACTTCCGGGCGGAACTGAATTCGCCGAGCTCCGGAGCGACGGGGGAAGCCGTCCAGCGACGGAAGGGGCCTGCGTTGCTCGTGTTTTTGGTGGGGTCTCAATGGAGTAACTTCCTATTAAGTGCAAGAAACTGGACTTCGGTCTCAGTATTGTCTTTCAGAGTGGATTGATCCGGATTGGAGTGAGGGTGGAGGAATCTATGTAAATTTAAGGAGAGAGGGGGAACGGAGCGCGGCCTGGTCAGGCATGAAATCTGGAGTCGGGAAGCCTTTTAATTTCAGTTTCCAATAAATGCAGATTATTAAGAGCTCGACAGGCGGTCGGGCTATTAATAATCTGCATTTATTGGAAACTGAAATTAAAAGGCCGGTTCTCTGCTTTAGGGCAACAGATGCACGATTTGATATTAGGTTTATATTAGCAAACCACTAATGTTTTACTTCTCCGTCCTCCTTCTGTCTGTCTTGACTTTCTACTAACTCCTCCTCCTCCTCTCACTACTACTACTACTATATTGTTGTTGTTGTTGTTGTTGTTGTTGTTGTTGTTCATGGTTGTGGTTTAGAATTCTCTTTGCAAACTCTGGTTAATTTTAAAGTTGAATACTTTCTGTTTGCATTTTTAGCAACCTGAAATAGAACTGGAAATAGAGGTATGGCATTGCCCCAGAGCAAAATGTATTTATGTTGAGAATAAGTTCTGTTATCTTGCAAAAAAAAAAAAAAGTATATATATGTAACTTATTGTTAATAATCAAATTTACAGACCAGTCATGTCACAGACTCTGGGCAGCATACAATTAAAAACATAAATACTGTACACAAAACCATATTAAAATTCGATTTTTATATATTTATAAATAAATGTATATATGTAGATTTCAATATATTTTAGTTAATTCAAGGCTGCTATTTTTCCCAGTACAACAACCTTTTGAGGTGATTTGGCCCAAAATCATCCAGCTGGGTTTTTATGCCTAAGGCAGCTTTCTGGGAGTTGAAGTCCACAAGTCTTAAACTTGCCAAGTTTGAAGATCCTTGGCCTAAGGCATGACTAGAACTCACAATCTCTTGGTTTCTAGGCCAGGACCTTCTCCACTATACCAAATTGACTCTCGAAATTCTTGATATTCTAAATAAACAGAGTATCTGGGACCAGGTAAATTCCTTTGTTTCTTACTGCTTGTTTTCTGCTGTTTCAATGATTTAATGCTCACTAGAGCCATTCTGGAGCCTTCTATCATTTCTTTGTTTATAATTTGGTTTGGATTAATGCCACTTCAATGACTCTGGGAAGTTCACAATACACTAAAAATTATAAATATGTACATAGTTCAGATCTTGTATGCCAATGAAGTGGGTTGTTTATGAGAAAACAAATTTTAACGAATTCTTGATCTGAATAAATGAGAGTTTTAATATTTTAGACATAATATATTACAATGTTATTATGAACATAAAGGAAAAATAGAATGGAAAAAATCTTCAAAGAAGAGAACTTTGTAAAGCTATCCACACAATATAGAAAATGTCACTTCTACAAATGCTTATCAGTTATGTAGCATACATAGTTGGGCCTTTTGAAAAAAAGATTTCACAATAATGTTCTTGTGTCACCTTGTATTAATAGGTGAACGGGAGAGAAAGTATCTGGAGATTTTATGTGAACAATTGTAAACTTTCTTAATGGAAGAGGTAAGGTATGTGTTCCTTATGGCAACAGATGTGGCAAACTGCTTTGATTTGCTTAAGATTAAAGTAGTCTAAATGCTCAGAAATAGCTGTCAACAGTCCTGCAATTTTAATTATTGTGTAGCACGGGGAATATTAGCAAGCACAGCAATTTTGCCACAACCAACACTACTAGGATTTAAAGGTTATTTAGGTTTTGCACATGTGCAAACCATCTTTTAAAAAACACCGGCCTTTAACGCTTGTACATTTCCCATTGATCCAGGCTCCCAAACCAACATTTCAGGATGAATTGGAATGGTGCATCACTCAACTGGAGACTGGCCTTTTGCGTCTTAATCCAACTCCAAAACAAGGTGAGTTATAAATAATAAAACCTCTTCTAGTGGATCCATTTGAAACACTGTGATGTTTCTGAACCTCACCGTTTCTAAGATATGTGACTTCAACACCCAGAATTCTCTACCTAATATGCCAACTGTGGAATTCTCTGAGTTGAAGTCCACACCTAAGTTGCTGAGGTTGGGAAACCCTGCTGTAGATCACAGGCACATGAAAATAATGCCGGTTTCTTGCAAAAACTGTAAATTATGGTCCCATGACAATGGCGCGTTGCAAATGGCTGTAAGTGCGGATTGATTGCCAAGTGTCCAATATGCAATTATATGACCACAAGGGGGATAGCCATTGGAACTTCAAAGTTGGGGTTGTAATTCACTCTGAGGAGGTCTGTCATAACTTCAAACAGTTGCTAAGTGACTGGTCATAATTCAAGGACTACTTGTAATGCCAGATTTTCATGAGTAACTTTTACATTCTTCATCTCCGAGAGCAGCCGATGAAACACGCCACATCCTTAAAGTATTGCGCTCCCGTAAAGCTCCCCTTGTGAAGAAGCGGCAAATGATGCACCATGTCTTTGGAGATTACCGTCTCAAAATGGCTGAAGAAAACAAGAGAACAGCCAAAGCTGGTGAGCGGGCAGGTCTTGCCTTTTGTGTCAATCACTCGCTCATGCTACTTCTCCCAATTCTTTCATCCATGTGTAGAGAGATTCTCAGTCATTCAGGTCATGGTTGTCCCAAAGGTGCTTTTTCAGGAGACAACTGGACTTTCTTTTTCTTTTGAAGAGGTTTTGCTTCTTATCCAAGAAGCTTCTTCAGCTCTGACTGGATGGTGGGGAATGGAAGGATTTATATTACTTGCAGACAGCTAGTCATTTGCATTCTTTTAGAGAGCCCTTGAGGCCACTTGCAGGTTTATTTGTGTCCTCAGAGTCTCTGTCTTTTGGTTCTTTCCTGCTATAGCCATCACCTGAATGGGTTTGTCATGGCTTCCGCATGCCAGTGATCCTTCCCTTAAAAAAAAGATATTGCTTTCGTTTGCTCTCCTTCCTTCTTTTTTAATCTGGTGTACTGTGAGGGCAGATAAAGTTTGCTTTGGCTTGAGGACAGATCACTCGTACAGGATATCTGCAGGTAGAAGGTAGGGTTGTCTGAAAGTTGCTCACCTTTATCCTAGATCCAAGCAACATTGTCCCTAACCAAGACCCCAAGTTATAGAATGAAAAGCCCACACTGTCATTCAATTTATCATGCTATTTAGAAGCTACTAGCAGCTGTTGCCTAGTCAGCTGGAGTAGCCTTCTGTAACTTGAGGCCTTCCCCACGTTATGATTTACAGCTTTCGTTTTTGCTGCCTGTGATCATGCTGGCAAGTGATGAGGAATCTTAAGCTCCACAACTGGAAATGCACCAGCCCAGACAAGATTAAGCCAAGGGGGCCAACTGCAAAAGACGAGTGTAGAACCCCATTCCTTTAATGGACATTAGGGAGCAAAGAGGTTTAATGGTAAGACTGCTGAAAAAAAATGGATGGAAATTGCTTCAGCCAAAGTGAGCCCTTCGGTTTTTCTTTTGATGAAATATCCATCCTGCAGTTGCCTTAACTGACACCCAGTCCTGTCTTCTCTGAGATCCATCCACCAGCCTAGCAGCTAGGGATGTGGCCAAAAGAAATGGAGGTGGTCAGCTCATGTGAACAGAACAGACAGATAAGGAACCAGAAGAGGAAAATTCTGCAAAAGCTTCAGGCACTGACAATCTGGAAGGACTATGCTCTTTTCTGTTTCTTCTATCGGCTGATGCTTGTTTTTGCTGCTGCTAAGATCTGAGTTTGATCTCCCAGTAGAGAAGCAGGGAAATACAGGTAGATATCGTAATGGAGCTCGTCATCATGATATGCACCTAAAATTCAGTCGTATGACTGTGGAGGTGGCCCAACCGTTATAAATCTAGGTCATAAGTTCCGTTTTTGGGGTCTGTCGTAATTTTGAATGATCACTAAGCGACCAGTTGTAAACCAAGGACTACCTGTAGCCAACTCATCAATCAACTGGGAAGAGATGAAGCCATTATTAGGAGGCTGTTACAAAGGCAGCTTCTCCTCTACAATATATATCTAATAAGGCTTGGGGACCTTTTTAATCTCGAACCAAATTCCACAACATTCAGTTTATGTTTCATGTACTATGTATGACATATGTTGTTTTTATTTGTTTAAAGATTGTGTAATTTGGTGCTTTGAATTGAGCATGATTTGGTGATTTAATGGGAGTGTCCCATGTTTCTGTTTCTGACCTGTAGGTGTGATGCCCATGCAGGTAGAAATGCAACAAGGAAACAGCCTTCCTTTGGGCAGCATGATGTACAGGAAGCAGCAATCCGGCAGTCCTTCTGCAGCGTCGACTTCATTGCTTGCATCCTCAGATAACAGCTTTCAATTTAACTTTGTCCTACCTGAAAGAACCACGGAAGAAACGGATAGAACCACAGTGGAAGAGCATGGATTGGGTGACTCCAGAGAACAGTCTACTGGTAACGGTCTCTCTAGGATGCTGGACTTCTCCACTGGAACACAGCAGCCTGGCTTTGCTTTCAACTTCACCATCCCAGATGCTTCTTCACCTTCAGGTGATGCCATAGATCCTGGCTGTGGAACTTCAGCAGAAGAAGCTCCAGAGAGAGACATCTCATCCAAGAAAGCTGTGACAACAGCCTCTCCACACTCTGATAGAACTGATGCAAAGGATTGTGTAAGCAGACACAGAGAAGAATGTCTTCTGCAAGAGGCACCAAGATTGGAAGCCACCCAAGTAGGTATGGGGACCACTAAGTTTTAATTAAGCCTTGGAAAGAAATATGTACTTATTGATCTTATGCAAGTTGGCAACTAATTCCAGGACTAACTCAATTATAAGTAGCTCTGGCTTCTATCTCTGTAATAGAGTTTATTATAGATAGTCTTCATTTAACTATGGTATTTGAGGCCAGAATTCCACTGCTAAGCAATATTGTACAACATCACATGACCACACTGGCTTATGACAGCAGTTGTGGCAGTCCCCATCGCTGCTGTTAGGGGAATCTTGTGCAATCATAACATGTTGTGGGCGCATAATCACCATTTGCTTCCCCATTGACTTTGCTTATTCGAAGCCTGCAGCAAAGATCACAAATGGTAAGCACATTACCACAGAATGTGGTGACATCATAATTGTGAGCCGATTGCCAAGTGCCCACATGGTGATCATGGAGGTGCTGTGAGGGCTGCAACTATGAGGTCCTATCCTAAGAGCCGTGGTGGCGCAGTGGTTAGAATGCAGTACTGCAGGCTGTTTCTGCCGACTGCCTGCAGTTTGGCAGTTCGAATCTCAACAGGCTCAAGGTTGATTCAGCCTTCTATCCTTCCGGGGTAGATAAAATGAGGACCCAGATTGTTGGGGGCAAGAGGCAGACCCTAAACTGCTTAGAGAAGGTTGTAAAGCACTGCAAAGCAATATATAAATCTAAGTGCCATTGCTATTGCTTAGTTCAGCACCATCATAATTTGTTGAGCGAGTGGACACTCAGGACTACCTGTAATGCATTAACTGTACAGAATAAAAGATACTTATTTCCCTTGGGAAACAATTTTCAGGTAAGTGAAAGAGATGCAAAGGAATATAAATTAATGTTATCGATTAAAAATAGCAACTGATTAATTTTTTTTTTTTTTTAAATGTTGGCACACAGCTTCAACAGAGTCTGCAGAAGATAAATTGGTTGTGGCAGCTGGTGGACCATCAAAGAGAAAAAAGAAAAAGAAACCCCCACCTTCAAAAGTAGCACAGGTTGACCAAGGATGTGGAGACAACAAGCTTGGTGGTCAAGGAACATCTGAACAAGCTGAGATGTTACAGGCATGTAAAGACCAGGTTGAACGTGAGATAAGACAAGGAATGAGTTAAGGACTGATAGTTTTTTTTAAAATTCATTGACAAAAAATTATAGACTGTAGTAATCAATGATGCAGAACTATTCATATTAAGCCTCTACAGTAATTTATCAATATAGATAGTCCTCAACTTACAACCACAATTGAGTTGTAAAGACTTTTTTTTTCAGTACCACTGTAACTTTAGTCACTAAACGAACTGTTGTAAATGGAGGACTACCTGTAGCTCAGTCAAGATGGAAAGTCAAGGTGCCACTAGGTTGCATTTCAAAGCAGCTTGCTTGAAGGACTTCAGATCTTCCAGGAGATGCTGTCCCTTTTTCCCTCTTTGAATGCAGTGTTTGGCATTGGCCACAACCCTCCTGTAGTTTCTTTGGTTTTAGAAGAACAGGTTGTGTGAACTCATTGTGAGTTACAAATCATGGTTTAAGCTTTAGGTTTCCACATGCAGTTTGAACCCAGAGATAGGCTGACACAATTATTAGGGCATCCGTCGGAACCCTGACAACAATGCAGTTAAAAAATGATGGTTTAGCATGATGACTGAACCAGGTCAGTACTCCTTGACACTTAAACTGAAATGCATCTAGCAAAGCAAGAGAGACTGGCTGGGGGAATTCTGGGAGTTGAAGTCCAACATCTTAAATTTGGTATGGTTGTGTTGTGATTCACTGGCAGCCTGTACAGATGGCAATGGAATCAGACAGTGGGAAAAAATGGGGACTAGTCAGTGTGTCTGGAGAGGATTCAGACGAGGATCCTGTGTCTGATGCAGAGATGAGGCTAGGACCATCTGGGAATGAGGTGCTGACTCCGGAGCCTTCAGAGTCTGGCAGCAGCAAGGCCGAGGACCCAGGGGAGCCTGTTCGCAGTGCACATGTGCACCGAGCTGCTAGAAAGCGAAAGCAGCTGAAACAAAAGGGGCAACTTGGGAGTAAGACTGGGAGGTGATTGCCCCTCCCCTAAGATATAAGGGACAGGCAAAAATGACTAAACCTTTGCAGGAAGCAAAGTCGTTCGGTTCAGATTCATTCTTGAAGCTCTTTGTACTTTGATTGGTTTTTTTCTAGTTCATTTGACACTTCTGTTATTGGCAGCACTTCATAGGAAAGAAAGGTGGGTGCTTATCTCGAGGGACTGTTTGAGATTCATTACTGGCTGGGAATGAAAATAATTCCCAACATTGCAATAAAACAAGACTTCTTTTTAAAATAAGTGTGTGCGTAATTACGGTCTCGGAAGCCTTGGTCAGAACAGGTTGAGAACCACTGAGTTAGAGAACTCTTGTGAGATAACTTGGAGAAACAAGGTGCTAGAAGTACCAAGCTTCTAGTTAGGTTAGCTCGCTGTGTCGGGCTCAACTAATTCTCATTTTCCTTCCCCCTGAATTTTAACAGCCAGATGATCAGTTGAAGAGAGAGGTAGACTGGTGTGTGGAACAGCTGGAACTCGGCCTCAAGACTCAAAAATCCACCCCAAAACAAAGTGAGTGAGCTTGCTTGAAATCAATTGTTTGCTTATTTATTTCATTCAACTTAGGCCTCACCCCTCTCCAACTCCCAACTAACTCTGGGCAGGTCACAATATATTTACCTTAAAAAAAAAAATCCAATAGAAGCCAAAACAAGATGGGGTCCGATAAATCTATGCAGATGGACACAGAAATAACAAGGACCACACCCAACAAGGGGCCCCATTCATCTCAACCCAAGGCCTGAGAACAAACAAGTCTTCATGATTTTATGGACCTCCTACTGGTTGGGGGGAACACATGAACTTCAAAGCTGCAATTATAAGAAGTTTATGCTAGACAGTGATTCTTCATAACGAAGAACCTTGCAGGAATCAGCAGGTGGTAGCAGTCAGCCAACCTTGAATTATCTCAGAAAAGATCAGCAGTGTTAGGCCTGATCTGTATTTGGATGGAAAACCTCCAGACTTCCCTGGGAAAGAAAGAAAAAGAAAACCCCCTAGATATTATATCACAGCAATGGCCAATCACATCCATACTAAGCCACAGTGGCGCAGTGCTTAGGGTGCAGTACTGCAGGCTACTTCTGCTCCCTGCCAGCTGCCTGCAATTTGGCAGTTCAAATCTGACCAGGCTCAAGGTTGACTCAGCCTTTCGTCTTTCTGAGGTGGGTAAAATGAGGAGCCAGATTGTTGGGGGCAAAGAGGCTGACTCTGTAAACTGCTTAGAGAGGGCTGTACAAACACTGTGAAGCGGAATATAAGTCTTGAGTGTTATTGTCATTGTCCTCCCTCCCTTCCTCTCTTATTCCCTTTCTCATTCTCCTTCCTGGTGGCACAGTGGTTAAAATGTAGTATTGCAGGCTAATTCTGCCCACTGCCAGCAGTTTGATACTCACCAGGCTCAAGGTTGACTCATCCTTCCATCCTTCCGAGGTGGATAAAATGAGGACCCAGATTGTTGGGGGCAATAGGCCGACTCTGTAAACTGCTTTCCACACATTACAGCGTGCTCGCAACGGTGTTCATTCACACTGACATATTCCTAAGTATATAAGTTATTACTAAATATTGTTACAATTATTTTTACTTTCAGTTTGAAGCATATATTCATATATTTACACAATTATTTACATAGTTATACACAGTATTATTTCATCTTACCATAACCTTTCTTTCATTTATCTACGTTACATCTACCTTCTAGCCAGTTGTACCATAGGTTCCATATTTCATGGTATTTTGTTTCTTCCCTCTCTTTCATTTCCATTGAAAGCCTGTCCATTTCTGCGCATTCTAGACTCTTTTTTACTATCATGGTGTTGGAAGGAATATTGTCACATTTCCAATTCTGGGCATAGGCACAGGTTCCTAATCCTGTCTGAGAGTTCCTACTCAGAAGGAAAATAACAAAAAACATATTTCCCGACAGTAAGAACCATTAATCAGTGGAACGACTTGCCTCCAGAACACTTAAGAAGAGGTTGGGCAGCCATTTGTCTGACATGTTATAGAGTTTCCTGCTTGAGCAGGGGCTTGGACTAGAGGTGATGACCCGGAGTGTGGCACAAAGGCAACATAGTCAGATAATCAGTAGGAGTCCCTTTATTAGCTCCAACTTTGCCCCCAATGCCTGGTTACCTTCTGGGCTGGGGAAAAACTCTCCCAGGAACAGCCTTTGACTGCAGGGAATCAAGTCCAAAACAGGGTCAACAAAAACTGTAACTATAAGTCCAATCAAGGCAAGATGAGGTAATTAGTCCAACATGCAGGAGCAATAATTCCAGGTGTGAAAGCACAGCAATAACTAAACACAGTTGGAAGCATGCCAGGAACGCAGATAACCAAAGTCAACACAAGATAAACTCACGTTTGTTCCCAGCACACGCTGCACTCAGCATGCATTTCTTTTAAACTCTCATTCCCAGCTGTGGCTAATGAAGGGAGTCAGGGCCCTTTCCTCCCCTGTAAGCCATGCAACCCACATTGCTCTCTTCTCTGTTCCTCCCTGCGTGCCCTAGGGTGAAGAAGGGGTGGGCCTGGATCTTCCTCTGAACTCCCTCTCCCTTGTTCTACCTCTCTCCTGCTCTGCCCAGCTGGAATTTGCCCTTTCCTCCACAGCCAACAGAGCCACATTCCCACTCCCTGTCAGCTGTTCGTTTTCCTCCTCGGATTCAGACTCCAACAGGGGCAGGACACGAGAAGACTTCCAAGGTCCCTTCCAACTCCTTTATTCTGTTTATTCTGCAGGAACCTCTTGTTCCTGCAGTTTTTCCTGTTTTTGGATTGCGGTCTTTCCCAATCGCTTACACCCATCCTTTCATTGACCTTGATTGAACAATGGAACAGTCCTGATTCATTTATTACTTCGAGGATGTCCCTTCCAGGATTGTCAACATCCTCTCAAGGAGACTTAAAAATGCAGGGTAGATTCCAATGATATCATGACAAAGAGATATCAAATGGTAGTTCCAGAAGCAGACAGTGACCAAATGACAACTTAAACCTAACTTACTCGCTTCTAAATTTTATCTCGGGAAGAAAATAGATCTGCTGCATGTATTTATTTAGCGGGTTTTAAAAGAGTTTGTCCATCACCCTAAATTTGTATTCAAGCAGTCCTTGATCTACAGCCACAATTGCGACCAGAATTTCCATTGCTAAAAAGGCAGCGATTAAGTGAGTCCAACCTGATTTTACAACTTTTTTTTTGCCACAGTTGTGACGCGAATCACTGCAGTTCTTAAGTGAATCACATGGAAACAATGAATTGACAGTCACTACAAGACATCTGAAGACGTATTTTTGCTGCACGTCCTACTGAGACCATCCATGTCCTTGACCCTTGATCAAGCCTTTGAGGAATGGCAAATGATCATTCCTTTAGCTGGGTGACATGATAGCGGTCTTCCAATATTTGAGGGGCTGCCACAAAGAGGACAGGGCCAAGCTATCCTCCAAAGCACTCAAAGACCAGACAAGGAAAAATGGATGGAAACTGATCCAGGAAAGATTCAACCTGGAAATAGGGAGGACTTTTCTGTCAGTAAGAACCATTAGCCAATGGAACAGAAGTTGCCTTCAGAAGTTGTGAAAGCTTCATCACTTGAGACTTTCAAGAAGACAGTGGACAACTATTTGAGTAGAATAGAATAACAGAGTTGGAAGGGACCTTGGAGGTCTTCTAGTCCAACCCCCTGCCTAGGTAGGAAACCCCACTTCAGACAAATGGTTATTCAACATCTTTTTAAAAAACTTCCAGTGTTGGAGCATTTACAACTTCTGTAGGCGAGTTGTTCCACTGATTAATTGTTCTCCCTGTCAGGAAATTTCTCCTTAGTTCTAAGTTGCTTCTCTCCTTGATTAGTTTCTACCCATTTCTTCTCCTGCTTTCAGGTGCTTTGGAGAATAGCTTGACTCCCTCTTCTTTGTGACAGCCCCTCAGATATTGGAATACTATCATATCTCCCCTAGTCCTTCTTTTCATTAGACTAGACATACCCAGTTCCAGAATGGTGTACGGTCACCTATTTGAGCAGGGGGTTGGACTAGATGACCTACAAGGTCCCTTCCAGCTCTGTTATTCTGTACTCTATTCTTTCCAGTGGAGGAAGCTGTCCGTGCCATCAAGACGTTACGCAGCAAAAAAGCAGTGTTGGTGAAGAAACGTCAAGTGATGCGTCTGATGTTCGGCAACTACCGAGCAAAAATGGCAGAGGAAAGGCAGAAGCAGCTGAAGCTCTTACAAGCAGGTCAGGAGAAGGGGGCTTTTTATTTTTTATTTTTTATCCCATTTTTATTATTTTATAGCAGGTTGCAAGTTGGAAATGGCCTTGGAATATAAGTGATTTGTTTGTTTGCATCCCACTTTATTATTTTTTTAAAATAACTCAAGGCAGTGAACATATCCAACACACTTTCCTCCATAACAACAACCCTGTGAGGTGGGCTGAGAAAGAGAGAGAAGGACTGGTGCAAGGTCATCCAGCTGGCTTTGATGACTAAGGCAGGACTAGAACTCACAGTCTCCTGATGATTGGCTCAAAGTCACCCAGCTGGCTTTCATGGCTAAGGCGGGATTAGAACTCAGTCTCCTGATGATTGAACCAAAATCACCCAACCAGTGTTCATGCCTAAGGTAGGACTAGAACTCACCATCTCCTGGTGATCGACCTAAAGCCACCCAGCTGGCTTTTTCATGGCTATCGTAGGACTAAAACTCACTAGTCTCCTGCTGACTAGCTCATAGTCCCCTAGCTGGCCTTCATCCTTAAGGCAGGTCTAGAACTCAACTTCTCCCATTTTTTAGCCTGGTGCCTTAACCACTAGACCAAACTGTCTGGAGAAGGAACTTAACCAGATCTTGATCGATCCTATTTATGGTAATTGACTCTCTTCATTATAGAATAACCTAGTATGGCAAACTAGGCAGTCATTTGGTCTAATTTTTAATATGATGTTTCCAGAGGGAAAGAAAATGTAGAGGCTGCTTTCCAGCTTATTCTCAATTTACAGATTCCAACTCGATGAACTAGCAAGGGAAAATGAGCGCAGGGAACATCAGCCTTTCAAAACATTTGCATTGATCTTTCATCTCTACCTTTCCATCCATCCTAAGCTTCGAAAGCAGCTCACATCACAGAAGTGAACGAAGAGACTTGGAAGAAGAGAAGCCAGGTGTTCAGAAAGTCTGCAGAAGGAGCCAGAACCTTCAGGAACCTTCAGGAACCTTCTTGCTGTCAACCCCCAGCTTGTCTCAGATCAACAGACCCTTCCTCTTTTAAATTCAGACCATCGCAAGAGGAATTCTGCTTCAACTTTTTCTAAGCAAGGCCCGGGGATACTGATTTTGAAAAGGCTCCTTTTTGGGGGATGGGGGTGGGAAGAAGTAATGAGTGGGGAGGAACATAGAATGGCAAGCATGGCCTAAGAAAAGGGGGGGGGGAAATTGCCCAATTGGCAAATTCTACGTTGATAAAGAAAGAATAAAATACGGGGTTTATAAATTCAGTGGTAAATTTATGCTGCAGGAGGGAATACCTGATTTGATGCATTTTTCTATGCAAATGCTTTCCTAAATGGGACAAGTGATTGAGAGCTAAGGAGAGTTGCCTGACAGTGAGATGGACAGCATATCAATTTAAAAAATAAGTACATAAAATGAATAGGATACGAGCAAATCTGCTTTCTCTTCACACACACCCTGCAAGCAGATGGAAAAAAAATCAGATGAGAGGCACGAATGTGAAAATTATCATGGCTTATTGGATACTCCATTCTTTAAATTCTTCCAAAAAGCCAAAACATATGCTCACAGAGGATTGTCAGCTGACCACAGGTCATAACCAAGTTTGATCTTTCTGCCTTTAGACAAATATAGTACTTTGCTCTGCCAACTTTCTATGCAGAAATAGGTTTTCCTAGCAAGGAGAGAATTGGAAATTCTCCACTCATTCCTGTATGCTGATGCTCAAAAGTGCAGCTGATATAACTTGTTTACAATTTAGGCACTTCCGTAAAATCTGGATATCAAGAAGGATTATTCATTGTGATTTAGCATGCTTTGTGGGAGCCTTTGAATCTTGGCCACTGCATTTATCATTTTGAAACAATGGGGTGCAGAATATCACCAGAGGTTCTCACAACCAACACTAAGATCAGAGAGGACAATCTGTCCGTGCAAACCGTCTCTATGCATGACTCAAACCTTTGGAGTCTTTGTTTGATTTTCTCTCAGCAAGGGAGCATAGAAAGCTCCTGAGCAGATCAAGGTATTGTTCCCACTGGATCAAAGTTCAGATAAATAGATCCAGGTTGTGCATCTTGCTTTTTTTCTTTTCTTTTTTTTAACTTACTTCTGGAGCAGAGGTAGTTCTCAACTTGCAACCATTTGTTTAGCAAATTCCATGTTACGACGACAGTGGGAAAAAGTGACTTACACCAGAAATTACACTTATAACCTTTGCAGCATCCCCGCAATTAGGTGATAAAAATGTGGGTGCTTGAAATCAATGAGACTTTAGTGTAAAGCTATTCTCAAATCAATAGCATGTTGGATGAATCTAGCCATTATAGTAACTTAGTCTGATGTGTGAACCCAAACCACAATGTACAAAAAATGGCCATTGGCTAGGCATTTGTGGCTATTTAGGAATTCTGAAAGAGAGATTTTCTGCTCAATTATTTTTATCATCCTGAGGATTGAATGTCAGTTAAAGAAATGAGAACAAACCAGACTGGGTCAGTTGTCAGCCTTCAAATTTATACCTTCAGAAATTTTTTTCTAAAAAAACTGTTGGAGGAACAAGATATTTCTGATTTTCCTTGTTCATTTATCCCAAGAGGTTCAAAAAAGGACTTTTTGGTTGCCTTAGTAAGTTCATTCTCTTAAGCCATTGGTTTCAATTCTCCAGAAGGATGTCTTATATAGCTAGTTCGTGTATCAACTAAAAAAATACTTCTTTGGTCTTTTTAGTTGCCAGCAGAAAGGGAGTGGGGGGAAAGTAGCACATTCCTGAAATGCTTCAGATAATTGCTAGGTAGCTGAAGCTGTTGGCTGCAAGATTATTACTGGAGAGTATGATTGATGACTCTTGGCTATGGATGTGTCCCGTTGGAGAATATACATCCACGGGGTGGGGGGAAGACCAGGGTCAAGGGGGAAATGAATGATGTGTCTCAGTGTTGGCTGAACCCAGGTAACGCCAACAAGGTTACTCCTAATAAACATTTTTTTTTTTACTCAGATGTGGCTAGAGACTTGATTTGAATGGGGGTGGATTTATTGGAGCCTTGACACCATGACTTAAAACAGTTCACTTCGTGACTGATCCAAGTTACAACAGCACTGAAAAAAGTGACGGTTTTTCACACAACCGTTAACAGTATCCCCATGGTCACATGATCAGAATTCACATACTTGACAATTTATGACGGTTGCAGCATCCTGGGGTCACATAATCCCTTTCTGAGAGCTTCTGAACAGCAAAGTCAATGGGGAAGCCGAATTCACTTGACATCTGTGTGACTAACTTAACAACTGTGGAAGGAAAGGTTGTAAAATGGGGCAAAATTCATTTAAATGTCCTGCTTAGCAACACAAATCTTGGCCTCCATTGTCGTAAGCGGTGGACTGACTATACTTTGAATTGCTGAATTGATGATTCTTCTGCATCTTTTAAATATTTAGGTAAAGGTAAAGGTCTCCCTCACACATCCGTGCTAGTCATTCCCAGCTCTAGAAGGCTTTGTTTATCTCTGTTACAAAGCCGAAGAGCCAGCATTGTCCGGAGATGTCTCCGTGGTCATGTGGCTGGCATGGCTAAAAGCCGAAGGCACATGGAGTGCTGCTCCCACCAAAGTGGTCCCTATTTTTCTTCTTGCATTTTTTACCTGCTTTCGAACTGCTAGGTTGGGAGAAGTAACTGGAGCTCGCTCCGTTACATGGCGCTAGGGATTCGAACCACCAAACTGCCGACATTTCTGTTCGACAAGCTTATCATCTTCGCCACTAAGCACCCTAACCCAGGGGTCCCCAACCACCGGTCCCTGGACCGGTACTGGTCCGTGGATCATTTTGTACCAGGCCGCAAAGCTTGGGCGCCGCCATCTTGTTTTGACGGCGCTTCTGGGATTTCAGTTGGAAAGCGGCGTTTGGGTGCTGAAGGAATCCTCGCGCCTTAGTTTCGTCAAGGGAGGGGGCAGCTTTGAATGAAGAGCTGTCCCGATGGCGGTGGAGTCTCGCGTTACTGAGGTACCGGTTCGTGGAAGAATGAATAATCGTGAAACCGGTCCCTGGTACAAGAAAGGCTGGGGACCACTGCCCTAACCCTAACCTTTAAATGTTTAGGTGGCAGGGAAAGAAACTCAGTTGTTAAGAACAGGCAATTTTACAAGCTGTGGCTGAGCGGTCAGCAAATCAAGTGTAAAATAGAAAATATAGGTGATAGCTTGATATCGCTTTTCCTTCTTCTAGCTCTGGCATTCTCTACAGTAACAAAAAACGTCTGGCAGGAACTCAGCTATGTCCAAGTTTGGCTTACAAGGTTCAGCTCTACCAGCCAGCCCTTCTCATTCACTTTTTGGCTGTTCAGATGATGAATGATATATATGGTGATGACCCTCTTCCAGGATTGGCTAAAGATGGGGGTGGGTGCCATATTTTAATTGGCCCATTGACTAGATTCCTAAGTGAAAAAGAAGTGTCATGGGAGAAAGAGTTTGACTTCAATAGCCATATAAAGCAACTAACCTCTACTTCCTGATGAGCAAGTATCCTTGGGGATAAATTCAAGAGATTTCAAGATTTACACTTTCTAATTACTGGTGGTTCTTACAATTCAAAAAGTTGAATCTTCTATTCTGGCAAATCTTTTTTAAAAGTAGCTTTAGCTTGTAGGTTTAGGTCTGCAGGTTTTTTTTAAAAAAAGAACATTTTTTGGATAAGTGTCCTTGGTTCATTGATTTACAAGTCTTAGGAACTAAATTAAAACATCCTGGATCTGATCACAAGTACTGGAATTTAATATCTTGGATTTTGAAAAAACAAGACTATTTATATAGGACTTGCCTATTTGACATAGCAAAGGAGCATTGGATAATTGTGAAAACTATTCCTGAACTTGATTGATATTTTTGGCTGGGAGTCTGATCACCGCTGGTCTGAAGAATCATCTAGTGCTCACCAGCCACCAGGGAAGCAGCAACAGCAAATGGGCATTATGAGAACATGAAATGAGATTTTCAATTCAATACATCTAAGAAAAAGGGAGCCTTTCTGTAACTTGCATACAATTAAGCCTCAGTTGTGTTTGCTGGAGAAGAACATCGTAGAACATCTAAGGAGGATGAAAGCTCTTTAAGCAAGGAAGTTCTAACTTCAATTTTCCAAAATATCAGGTGGAACAGATTTGTTTGTGCTCTTAATTGGAGTATTGTATTTTTTTTCTCCTCCTAAAGAATAGTGAAAACTTGCTGAACACTTTACCAATTTTGCTATTTATTGCAGCAATATTGAAAGTTCTGGCTGAAGTTGGGTTCCTGAATCTGCTAGAATGGACGAGTTCTGGGTTGCCTATCTGTGCATGGCTTTGCTTGTCTTCGTCATTATTTTGATGAAGCACAAGCCAGATGATGAGATCAAAAAGAAGCCAGAGGATGAGAAGCCCTCAACTTCCTACAGTCAGTTTGCCAGCCGTGCTGGAAAAGCCCTGGAACACACGGAGGAAGAGCTGGAGGCCTCCATGCAGAAGCTAACTGGTCTTTTGTTTGGCACAGATACCCATAAGCAACATCACTCTGATCACAGCGTCCACCAGAGAGAATCTGCAGGAAAAGGACATCAGGTGAGCCACAATAAAATCCAAATCAAATACAACAGAGGGGCTGGACTTCAGTTTTGTGGGAATCTCTTGAAGTCCTCAACCTACAAGGTGAACCAACAAGGTCATTCAGACTGTGATTTCTTCTCCAATCCACATGTCCATGTGGATTTGGGTCACATCTTGTATTTTTGTTCCTTTATTCAACCGCTTTTGAATTTTCATGGGTTGAAGGGCATCATTTTCCCAGAATTGTCATCCATAATTGTCTCTGAGATCTTGTAAGCTGGTGATATTAGTGCAGAGGTTTCCAAACTTAGCAACTTTAAGACTTGTGGACTTCAAGTCCCAGCATAGCTGGCTGGAGAATTCTGGGAGTTAAAGTCCACAAGTCTTAAAATTGCCAAGTTTGGAGACCCCTTTATTAGTGTCTTCTGCTGACCTCTTTTCCAAATGCCTGAATTTTTTTCCGAGAACCAGAGACTTCTCCAAAGATTCCCCATTTCCCATAATGTGTCCAAAATAGTTAAGATTTAGCTTCAATATTTGGGGTTTGTGGGTTTTTTTGCAAGCAATTTGGTTTTTATTATTTGTTCTTTTGGCAGTGGAGGTATTCTCAACTATTTTCTCCAAAATCACAATTCCAAAGCACCCAGGTGGTTTCATTCATGTTCGCTGATTGCCTAGCTTTCAGTACTTTATGTTACCAAAAAGAAAAAGAAAAAAACTATGGTCCTGACAACAAGTATCTTGGCAAATTTTGGATTGAGTTTAATTGTGGTTCAGCAGATGGTAGAAAACCTAGACACTTACTTTGCTGGTTGTATAAAAACTTATCATCCTTAAGCCCTTGTATAGGCTTTTTAGAAACAGAATGTAACAGAGTTGGAAGGGACCTTGGAGGTCTTCTATTCCAACCCCCTGCTTAGGCAGGAAACCCTATACCATTTCAGACAAATGATTGTCCAATCACTTCTTAAAAACCTCCGGTGTTGGAGCATTTACAACTTCTGGAGGCAAGTTGTTTTCAATGTTGGGACATTTCTCCTTCGTTCTAGGTTGCTTCTCTCCTTGAGTTTCCACCCATTGCCTCTTGTCCTGCCTTCTTGTGCTTTGGATAATAGCTAGACCTTCTCTTCTTTGTGGCAGCCCCTTTTTGTTTGGGCATAGCATATTAAATGATGACAGAATGGCATTTGCTAACCTGGGTTGTGTAATTTGCTCATCAGATTTAATGGCTTAGCAGGTTGTGTGAACCTAACCAGCAAACCATGATTAGAGATAAATTGCCTCTTAGCACAGCTTATAAACTCTGTCTATAACCGGCCTGCATTTCTGCAAGAAGATTCATTAAAAGAACTGCATCTCACAACCCATCCATATATATTTAACAAGACAGAAGGTCATGTAGAAAAAGTTATTCTGACTATTTAATTAACTAACCATTTAATTATTTGCAAATCTACTGGCTGATCTAGTACAAATCCTGTTGTGTCATCTGCCTGTCTTGGTGAACAAATCCTGAAGGGACTATTTGAAGTTCAGCCCAACATTAATGGCCCTAAAGCCATGTTCTCCTAAAATGGACATCCAGATTATAGGGCTGGCCATGGAATATTTAGCACACTCTTCATATCTGTTTCAGCGTGACCCATTAATATACCTTCTGGTCTCTCCTGGCACCAGAAGGAAGGCCACTAAATCACTGGACAGACTCATCCCTGCTTAGGTCTTGTTAAAGGCTCTGTGTGACCTGCAGAGCAGAAACCAAACAAAATGCATTCTTAGACTCAACTCTGGTTTGTAAATTGTGGTTTATGGTTTAATGTGTTCCATGAATCCACATGAGGTGGCTTATTCCACAAGGCATAGTTAAACATGCCAGATCTTAGCATGAAGGTATCTTAACTCCCCTTTCAATATGGAATCAGTTTTTTTCCCCATGATGGCAATCTCCAGAATCAGCAAACTGTAAAAGGATAAGCACTTTTTCCCATATAAATGGGCATGTGTTTCTTTATTATGAAAAACCTGCTCCTCTAACCTAATTTACGAACAGAACACAAAAGAATAACAGAGTTTAAAGGGACTTTGGAAGTCTTCTAGTGCAGGGGTCGCCAACCTTTTGGACCTCAGGAACCACCAAATTCATAATTTTAAATCCCGTGGACCATTAGTATGAATTTTGACTGATGGTGGCTTGCTGACGTTTTCTCAGTCTTTGCAGAAAGCAGCAGACACCCTGGGAAAATCCCTCAAAAAGCCTGCAGAAAAATTCCCCAGCCCGTTTTCCTACCGATTGATTGTTCTTTATTTGGGATCACAAGATACTGTCTTCCTCCTTTCTCAGGGGAAAAGAGAAAGAGAGAGAGAGAGAGAGAGAGAGAGAGAGAGAGAGAGAGAGACTGAGACTGACTTACTTTTGGCTTTGTGCAAGGAAAGCAGCAGAAGTCTTTCTTTCTCTCTCCCAAACTCCACCAGAAATGAGTCTTTGCCAGTGCAGCCTCTTGGAGCAGGATGCCTTGCAGGGTCCCAAAGACTCATTTCTGGCGGAGTTTGGGGGAGAGAAAGAAAGACTTTGGCTGCTTTCTGTGTGTGCAGCCAAAAGCAAAAGAAGAAAGAAGTGGAAAAAGCAGCCCAGTAGCTAGACCAGGTGCATGAGGCAAGGGGGACAAGTCCCCCCCTCTTCCCTTTCCCCCTCCCCTCACTACCTCACGTTGTTCGCAATGCAAGCCTTGTGTTCCCGCGGGCCATGTGGGCGGCACAGCCTTGTGTTCCCACGCAGCCTGATTAATTGCTTCGGGGGTGACATTTCTCTGTGGACACCAAAATGTTCTCATGGACCATCAGTGGTTCCTGGCACACTGGTTGGTGACCACTTTTCTAGTCCAACTTGCTGCTCAGTCAGGACAACCTATACCATTTCAGGCCAATGGCTGTCCACTCTCTTCTTTAAAAACCTCAAGTGCATTTATGTATCAAATCAAGGTCATGGATGCATTTTAGAGTTCAACCATAGAACAGACAGGCTTCTCTTAAGCCGGATTATTATTTTTTTAATGAAAAAAAAATAATGTTTCTAGGGTTTAATAAAAATGAACACAAAGCACACATCCCAGGATGATATTACTGAATGCTTGCATTATAAAAAATGTTCCTGTTTTGGTCTCCTGTAAAGACTTGTGCTGTTTCACTATCGATAATCAATAGTGAAGGCATATTTACAGTAGGGTAGAGTTCTTTCTTTAACCCTCTGAAGATTTTCTCTCTCCTTTACCCAAGTTTGGACCTCGCTTGTCAGATGACACCTTTTTGAAGGAAGTAGTAATGTTTGCAGAAACAGTGCCGCATCGACTTAATAATTCCTTCTGCTTCCAGTATTCCAGCTCTTAATGTCTCTATTTGTTCATCCAAAAACTACTTGTTGCTAGGGCTCCGGCACCCACCCCCATTTAAATCATGAGTCTCTAGCTGCATTTCTCAGAGTTTAAAGAATATTTATTAGGAATGAACATGCCTGCGCTACCTGGGTGTAGCCGACTCTGAGACACATCGTTCATTTCACCCTTGACCCTGGTCTTCCCCCACTCCCCCGGATGTATATTCTCCAATGGGACACATCCATAGCCAAGAGTCATCAATCATGGTCTCCAGTAATAATCTTGCATGCCAGAAGCTTCAGCTGCCAAGAGCTTATTTATGAAGCATTTAAGGAATGCACTACTCCCCCCCCCCCATCTCTTTTTGCTGGCAACTCTAAAAAACCAGAGAAATATTTTTGAGTTTTGTATCTATGTGAACAGTATATACTGGGTATCAGCAACCAGCGGCTTTGGAGCCGCATGCAGCTCCTTGGGCTCTCTGCTGTGGCTCCCTGTTGGGTGAGCCCACCATACTGTCTGGCCCGGCCTCTCGGCCTCCTGTCCCAGTCACTCCTCACCTAGCCTGAGAAGATAAAACCCAAAAAAGCAGAAATGAGAGGGAGGGAGGGAGAGAGAGAGAGACCCATTCCCCACAGAAAACACCAGGAGCCACAAAACCTGGGTAGGTGTGGCGGGTGTGTTTGTCATGTGACTGGGTGGGAGTGATGTTGAGTTGGCCATGCCCACCCAGGTTTTGTGGCTCCCAGTGTTTTCTGTGGGGAATGGGTCCAAATGGCTCTTTGAGTGTTTTAAGGTTGCAGACCCCTGGCATATACTCACTTTTCCCGTGAGGTAGTTACCATTCTGACTGCTTTGGTTTGTTCTCTGGAAAAGATCTCTCGATTTCTCAATTTCCCTGGAAACTTCACGATAGGTAGATGGGAGAGCATAAATGAAGAAGTGGATCTAGCAGGAGGCAATTCATTTGCTAGCATTAAATTTCATTTAACCTTCCGCAAGAATCTTGGGCTGCCCTCTCGCAGCAGATCTGATATTCAACCAGCATACCAGCCATGCCTTTAAAAGAAAACAATCCGAAGCAGGTCAAACTGGAGTCACTCTAATGTATTTAGCACCAGAGAGGCTTTTAGGAAACAAAAATGCTTACCACCTTTTTTTTTTTTTTTTTGCATTTTCCTCTCCTTTTAACAACTTCAATAGGGAGGGTGATGAAAATATAATTTAAAAAGAATACTAGATTGTGCGGAGATGGACAGATTGACACTAAAAATAAAAGATAAAGAAGAAACAGAATACTCTTCAACATGGGATCTTGTTTTATCAGTGGTTAGATAAAAGAGGTAGAAAATAGAGGGAAAAATATGTGTAAGTAAATGATGAAAGATTATTATTATAAACTAGTAAATGTTATTACTATTATGATTACTATTATTATAGTTATGATTACTATGATACCATTTTGTTGTATAAGCAAATGGATCCAGGCAATACACTGTACATTAAGCACTTATGTATATTTAAGGGAAAAAATATATAAATATTTTTTTTAAAAAAACTTCAGCAGGGAGGGTGAAGGCTGAAGAGGTTCAGTTCAGATTTCACCTAAAGCCAGTATTAGGGGGGGGAAAATCTAGCCATCTCAAAAGAAATAAACCCATTTTCCCCAAACATGATGCCCTGCAGATATATGGTACTCTGATGAACATTTCAGTTGCTATTTGTGTTGGTTGAAAGTTCATCCTGTTAGAACAAGCTCTTTCTCTCTCTCTCTCTCTCTCTTTCCCTTTCTCTCTTTCCCTTTCTCTCTCTGTCTATGTTTCTCTCTCTCTCTTTCCCTCCTTCCCTCTTTCCCTCCCTCTCTCTCTGCCTCTCTGTTTCTCTTTCTTTCCCTCTCTCTGTTTCTTTCTCTCTCTTTCCCTCCCTCCCTCTCTTCCCCCCCTCTCTAATCTAGAACAGCCTAGGTTACAGAAATCAGGACAAAAAGTCTCAGTGGAAGCTTGTTAAAGAGACACCCAGCCTAGAAGTAAGGATAAACTTTCTGACAATAAGAACAATTAATCAATGGCATAGCTATGCTCTTGGAATTGTGGGTGCTCCATCACTGGAGGCTTTAAAAACAGACTGACAGCCATTTGACTGGAATGGCTTAAGGGTCCTGCTTGAGCAGGGGGCTGGACTAGAAGACCTCCAAGGCCCCTTCCAGCTCTATGATTCTATATTCTAAATATAGTTATATATATAGTTATAATGTATAAATATTCTAAATATATTCCAATTCATGTGTGTCTTTCCCACCTTCTCTTTTTTTAAACGAACAGGAGAAAGCTCACCATACAGCTCAGCAGAATATCCTGGATGAGATTGGTGAGTCCTTGTCGGCAACCCAAATTTCATGGGTGATCAAAGAATAATTGAGTCCGTTTGCATGTCTAGAAAATGCATCGTTTGCTCAGCTTGGCTCCCTCCTACTTTTGGACTATAATATCATTTTCCGTTGCCATTTGTGGCTAGGAAGATGGGACTCAGAATCCAAGACAAGGCAAGAGGCCACTGGAATTGGGAAAAGAGTGATGCTTGCACTGTTTTTCCCGGTTTTCCAGATGGGTGGGATTTTATCTGCATAGCCAATGGTGGATGATGTTATGGGGAAGCCATTGCATCCGGAAACTGCATCTGGTTGAGAAAAAATATGTATTTATGTATTAAACAAATCTCCTATCTTGGATTTTCAAGAGTGGGTTATTGAAATAAGATGTGTTTGTGAGGCTGAGCAAATCTTTAAACACAGTTGAGCTACCTCCTTATTATGATTTACTGGATGCAACAATTGTCCCTATAAATGATTACAGGATTAATATAATTTAAATCTATCTATGCAGTACCAGGCTAATGCTGATCTGGTGTAAATAAGCAGTGATATTTTGGCCCATCCTTAATCTCAAGGCCATTCTCAACAATGACCTCAGTTCATCACCCCCTGAATTAATCAATTTTGAGGAGGATGTTAGCCAGCAGCAGTGTTCCACAATCATTAATTTTTCATTCTGGTTGAACTTTGCCTGCAACTTCCTGGTTTTTCTTCATGTGAAAAAAAAAAAAAGACCATTTGTTTAAAAAAAAAAACTGTGTAAAATTTCCCATCATTGTTTTGGACAGGAATCATGACTGTGCCTCATAATAGAAGGAATGCAGTATTTATTGGAGTAACATAATAGAAAAACCTGAGAAAGTGATTTGTAAAGTCTTTCTATTATGTTATTCTAATAAATAATGAACAGACTATAGAGAATATTATTCCAATAAATGTGAACAGACTATAATAAAAAATTAGACTAGTATAACATGGAGTAGTCTAGTAAACTGGGAATATGGAAGGATACCAAGGAAAGCATCTCTTAATCAGCTAATCCATTTTCACTGAGCACTGATAACATCTTATGGAAACCCCCTCCCTTCCATCTTCTGCCCATCTGGGTTCATATATCTTTGGATGATGGTGGAATTATTATAGGGGGTCACTGAACCAGTGATCTGAGGATTAAAGCTATATTTATTGTATTTGTTGATAGATGTTTATCCCTCTGTATTACTTCATAAGTAACTCAAGACATTGAACATGCCTAATACTCCTTATCCCTCCTATTTCCCCCACAACAACAACCCTGTGACATGAGTTGGGCTTGGAGAGGGGGATGGACCTGAAGCCATCCAATAAGGAAGGACTAGAACTCACCGTCTCCTGGTGATTGGCCCAAAGACACCCAGCTGGCTTTCATTGCTAAGTCAGAACTAGAATTCACCATCTCCTGATGATTGGCTCAAAGTCACCCAGCCAGCTTTCATTCCTAAGGTAGGACTAGAACTCACAGTCACCTGGTAATTGGTCCAAAATTGCCCAGCTGGCTTTCGTGCCTAAAGCAGAACTAGAACTCACTGTCTCCTGGTTGCTTGCCTGGTGCCTTAACCACAACCCCAAACTGGTTCTCATGCAAAATATTTTTGAAATACATGCATGTGAACTGGTTTTAGTGCCTTTATGTAAAACAAATATCCAATACTTTGCAAGCACCTTTCTTCTTCCCTGAGCAGGTTAGCACTTAGGGATGTAGAGTGTTAAACCTGTGGATCTTGTTTTCTTGAGATGGCCGAGTGTGAATTAACCTCTTTGATCTCGGTTTCTTTTTTCTCTGTTGGCCTGCAGAGCAAGCCGTGCAGGAGACTGCTGACACTGAAGTGTATGTGAGGAGACGACCACATCCACTAGTTCCCAAGCGGCATCATGAGGAAAGTCAGTGGTAAGGAAAATAGGGAGCAGAAGAATCGCAGGAAGGATCCTGGTTTATTAGAGCGAACATCCATCTGCCTGTTTGTTTGTTTGTCAAACATGTACAAATTAACAAGTATAAGTATGAGCATAAACAAGAACAAAGGGAGTAAACACAGATAAATGAGGACAGTAGGACAAGGATGGTGCGTTTATGCACGCCCCCTTTAAGGACCTCTTAGGAATGGGATGAGGTCCGCGGTAGACAGTTTGAGGTTGAAGTTGTGAGGGTTTGAAGCTGCAACAACGGAGTCAGGTAGAGCGTTCCAGGTGTTGACCACTCTGTTGCTGAAGTCGTATATTCTACAATCAAGTTTGGAGAGGTTTACCTTGAGTTTGTATCGATTGCATTATTATGGCTGAAGCTGAAGAAGTTGTTGACAGGCAAGATGTTGTAGCAGACAATTTTGTGAACTATGCTTAGATCGGACTACAGGCAGCGCAATTCCAGATTGTCTAGGCCCCAAATTTCGAGCCTGGAGGCAGAGAGAATGTAGAGAAGTGGAGTACGTTAACCGTAACCTGGCCAAATGGCTTGGAGCGTTGTATGATAATTACTCCAGGTCTTCTCAATCTCAGCAACTAAAGATGGGTGGACTTCAACTCCCACCATTCCCCCGTCAGCATCTGTGGAGTCATCACATCGCTGGAGGTTTCTAAGGAAAGATTGGATACCCATGTGTCGGGAACGGTATATAGGGTTTCCTGCTTGAGCAGAAGGTTGGATTGGAAGACCTTCAAGCTCCCTTCCAACTTTGTCATACTGTATTCTGGGGATTCCCAGAATTCCCCTAGTTAACTTGTGTGGTGTCATCACATCACTAGACGTTTTTAAGAAGAGATTGGAACAGCCTAATTTAATCCAACATACAGTGAGAATTTCTTCTTTTGTTTCCTTTCCTATTTTTTCTTTTTCTCTTGCAGATTTGGAACACTGGCAAATTCTAGTTTTAAAGTGACTGGTGAGTAGAGTAGGGTTTTCTACCTTTTGCGTGATGCTCTCTGATATCAAATGTGTTATTCAATTTTGGGGGCGTTTAGTTGAGTTTACTTTATTGTCATTGCACCTCGTGCAACAAAATCAAACACCATTTTCAGTGCACATCATGACTATGAAAATTAACACAAACACACATCCTTCACATTCCACACCGCACCAACCCTGCCCTATACAGTAGAATTCAATGGAGCTACTGCCCTGGGATAGAAGCTGTTTTTCAGCCTATTTGTGCTTGTTTTTATTATCCTATACCATCTGCCAGATGGTAATAGTTAAAAAAAAAAAGGGTGCCCAGGATGAGATGGATCTTTGAGGATGTTTTGAACTTTCTTAAGACAATGGGAGCTGTAAAGCTCTTCCAAAGAGGGGAGAGGGCAACCCATGATCTTCTGGGCCATGACATTAATCCTCTGGAGCGCTGTCCTATCTGCCACGGTGCAATTGGCAAACCAGACACAGGTGCAATAAGTTAAGATACTCTCTATGGTGCAGCATTAGAAGGTCACCAGCAGTTTTTCATTCAGTTGTTGTTTTCTGAGAAGTCTCGGGTAGTATATTCTCTGCTGGGTCCTTTTGACTTGGGCTGCAATGTCAGCAGCCCAGTTCAACAATTTTTATTAATTTATAATATAGCATACAAAGAAAATACAAAACTAAATAACAAATAGGTAGGGAAATTAGGGAAGGGAAAAGGGAAGAGAAGGGTGGGGGAAAGCAAGGGGAAAAATGAAAATAAGGCGTTGACTTCCAACTCCCTTTGGTGCAGTAGAACAGTGGTCGCCAGTCAGTGGGCCAGGGACTACTGGTGGTCCATGAGAAAATTTTGGTGGTCTGCAGAGAAATGTCACCTCCAAAGTACCCCCCAAAGCAATTAATTCAGGCTGCATGGGAAAACAAGGCTGCGCCACCCACATGGCCCGCGGGAACATAAGGCTTGCATCGCTTGCATTGCAAACAACATGAGGTAGTGAGGGGAGGGGAGAAAGGGCAGAGGGGGGAACTTGCCCCATTCACCCCCACATGCCTGGCCTGGCCACCCGGCTGCTTTTTTCCACTTCTTTCTTCTTCTGCTTTTGGTTGCACACAAGGAAAGCAGCAAAAGTCTTTCTCTCCCCCAAACTCTGCCAGAAATGAGCCTTTGGGGCCCTGCAAGGCTTCCTGCTCCAAAAGGTTGCGCAAGCGTGAGAAATCTCACAAAGACTCATTTCTGGCGGAGTTTGGGGGAGAGAAAGAAAGACTTCTGCAGCTTCTGCTGCTTTCCTTGCATGAAGCCAAAAGTCTTTCTCTTTCTCTCTCTCTCTCCTCCTGAGAACGGAGCTGGAGACGGTATCCTGTGATCCCAAATAAAGAATGATCGATTGGTAGGAAAACGAGGTGGGGAATTTTCCTGCAGACTTTTTTGGGGGATTTTTCCCAGGAACTCTAGCCCACAGGATTTAAAATTAGGGGTTTGGTGATCTGTTAGGTTCAGAAGGTTGGTGCCCCCGGCAGTAGAATAAGGCATTAACATCAAACCTCAACTTTATTCGTTACTCAATTTTTATGTGCAAAACCCCCAAAACAGAAATTTTCTCAAAGGTATTTTCCATTATATTTTTCCGTGCTCCCCCCCCCCCCCGTAACTTCCCTTCCTACAGGTAGTCCATGAGGTACAACTGTTTGTTTAGCAACTGTACAAAGTTACAACAGCAGAGGAAAAAGTAATTTATAACTAGTCCTACTCTTATGACCATTGCAGCATCCTCATGGTAGCATAATCAGAATTCAGCTCCTCGATAAACACAATGCTTGACAACCAGTCCTGGTAGTCCTCAACTTACAACTATTCATTTAGTGACTGTTCTAAGTTAGAACAACAGTGGAAAAAAGTACGTTAAGTGAATCTGGCTTCCCCATGAATTTTGCTTGTCAGATGGTCCCAGAAGGGGATCATGTGATTCCAGGGCAAAGCAACCGTCATAACTATAAACCAAGTGTCTGAATTTTGATCTTAGCAGCTTGGGGAATGTTGCAATGGCCATAAGTGTGAAAAGCGGTCATAAGTCCCTTTTTCCCCTGGTGTTATAACTTTGAACGGCCACTAAATGAGCTGTTATAAGTTGAGAACTCCCAGTACACCAAAAGAAAAATGAATGCAAGGATAAAAAGGATAACATCTGGCTAAGATGTTCAAGCATTTGAACCTAGTAGATTTTCTATGTCGGGGCCCCATTAATATTCCTTCGGTTGTTTCTTCTTTTTAAGAAATGTGAGGCATGTGATCTAAATTGGTAATTAATGTAGAAATCTCTGGAATCGTTAGCATTTCACAAGGCCTGCAGATTTTGCAAAATTCCACCACTGTTGCCTCAGAAAAGAAGTGGTGCAATTTCATATGATTTGGTTTAAATTGCAAGAGCATGGTGGTTTGGCACACCCAGGCCATCTGATGGTCACTTTGCACTTGGCCTTTCCTCTTGACTTTGTCCTCTGTGTGGTCATTCCTTCTCAATATATCTATGCTGTCCAAACAGTATATAGATAATTGGGGTTCGATAGTTAAGTTAAAATTGGGAGCTGTCCCCTAAAGGGAATGCCTCATGGGTAAATGTAGTTAATGCATCATGGGAACTATAGTTCATGTCATGTGGTCATATCTGTAATCCTGTTTGGTCACTGAATTGACCCTTGGTTGGATTGGGGGAGTTTCCTTCACTCTTGCTCAGACCCCAGCATCGTGCTAGTGCCTCACCCCCTTGCTCCTTCGTTATGGGATGAAAGATCACTATGCTTTTACACTATGAAGTCAGCTGTGCAAAGAACTGGACATGAGATGAATCTCGACGTAACCGTGAATTATGTTTGAGGATGCTTTGTGAACCAATAAAGAAACGTTGTATGGAAGCCTTTGTAGAGTTTAATCTGACTTATATTCATCTAGTAATTAAAAGACAGAACAGTAAAGGCACAAGTGCAATCTGATTCCTGGAAGAGTAAAAATATATTGAAATCAGAACTCCCAAAGTGAAAGCATATTGTTAAAGGATAAGTTCCACCTCCTCTTTCTAACAATCTCATCCACGTGGAATAATAACAAAAGGGAGACAGCAGTGCAGGCAAGGGAGCTGCATTTCTACTAAACATCTAATTCTTGTTCAAGCTGCCAGTCAGTAGAGACTGAAAGACAGCAAGCAACAAGTAACTAGAGGAGGGTTGTATTATCAGAATCTTGAATTGCCTCTTCAGCTTAACTGAAGACATTGCTATTTAGGAGATACTGAGGTGGCTATTTTAAATGAAATGGGCACTCTTTCTAAAATGACATGGACATATGTGAGCATCCCAATATCAGGAGCCATTTTAACATAGCAAGATAGTCTGAACAGTTTGACTTCCAGTTCCCTGTCATTGGTATCTCTATGACTTTTGCTGATCTGATAAAAGCCTTTCGAGCACCTAGCAAGCAAACTGTGGAAGCTTCACTTAGTTTGCCGCTGTGCAAATGTACTTGTAGTAGAATGGATTTGTTAATGGGATTTTATTGTAGTGCTATTGAAGTGGTTGGAAATGATTCTTTTTTAATCTGGAGAGACTAGTTTTAATCAAACACCAAGGTCTTCTCTTTATCTATGGAAGTTCTCAGTCATCCAGGTCACGGTTGTCCCAGAGAACCTTTTTCAAAAGGCAACTGGGCTTTTCTTTGTTTTTTCCTTTGAAGACATTTTGTTTCTCATCTGAGAAGCTTCTTCAGTTCAATTCAGCTTCTCGGATGGGAAGCAAAATGTCTTTGAGCAAAACAAAGTCCAGTTGCCTTTTGAAAAATCATCTTTGGAGTCCCCTCTTTGGTTCCCGAGGGGAAGACTGCCCAAAGACCTCTGAGCATAAATAAAGTGCCCACCAAGCCAAATTCCATGGACAAAGATAATCCATGGTTTCTTCTGGTCCCAGGTTTCTTCTGATCCTCTTGAACTTTTCCTAAACTACGGGTAGTCCTTGACGTATGACCATAATTGGGTTTTTATTAACAGATTAACAGAGTTAGAAGGGACCTTGTAGATCATCTAGTCCAACCCTATCAGGAGATCCTAGACCATTTCTGACAAATGGCCGTATCATCTCTTCTTGAAAGCTTCCAGTGATGAAGCTCCCACAACTTATGAAAGCAACTTCTGTTCCATCAGTTGATTGTTCTCACTGTCAGAAAATTCCTCCTGATTTCCAGGCTGAATCTCTCCTTGATCAGTTTCTATCCATTATTCCTTGTCTGGCCTTCAGGGGCTTTAGAAAATAGCTTGACCCCCTTCCTCCTCTCAAATATTGGAAGATGCTCTCCTGTCTCCCCTGGTCCTTCTCTTCCCTAGACTAGCCATGCCCAGTTCCTGCAACTGTCTTTTGTATGTTTTAGCCTCCAGCGTCCTAATCATCTTATTGAGAATTTCTATTACTAAATAAGGTGACATGTTGTGGCCAATTTTTATGACTTTTTTTTGGGGGGGGGGGGCATAGTTGTTCAGTAAACCACTGCAATTAAGTGAATCTGGCTTCCCCTATGGAGTTTTCTTGTGAGAAGCTGTCTGGGAAGGCCAAAAAATTCTTGGATTCTGGATGCTGCAGCTGTCAAGCACTCAGATTTCGATCATGAGCCCATGGGGTGTCACAACAGTTGTAAAGGTGAGGACTATAAGCCACTTTTTTCAGTGCTGTTGTAACTTTGCTCCAAGTGGTTGAAAGTTGTGGATGACCAGTACTTTTTTAAAAAATGAGATAAAAATGATGTGCAGAGAAGAGCAACAAAGATGATCAGGGACTGGAGGCTGAAAGGTACTGGTTTCAGGAATTGGGTATGTCTAGTCTTAACAAAGAGAAGGATTAGGGGAGACATGATAGCAGTCTTCCAATATCTGAGGGGCTGCCCCAAAGAAGAAGAGAAGCAACCTAGAACTGTGGAGAAACTTCCCGACAGTTAGAACGAGTGGAATACAAATGACACTAAGCTGGCAGAAATAGCTGGGCCATATCTAACAAAATGAAATTCAATGTAGAGAAAAGTAAAGTCCTACACTTAGGCAAGAAAAACCAAAAGTACACATATAGATTGGGTGAAGCCAGGCTCAATAGCAGGAACTGGGAGAGGGATCTTGGAGTCGTAGTGGACAACCAGCTAAATAGGAGCTAGCCATGTGCAGCAGTAGCCAAAAAAGTCAATGCAATCCTAAATTGCATTAACAGAGGGATACAATCAAGATCAAGGGAGGTACTAATACCACTGTATAAAGCCTTAGTAAGACCACACCTAAAGTACTGCATCCAGTTTTGGTCACCACATTATAAAAAAGATGTTGAGACTCTTTCAGAGACTCTTTCCAGAGTGCAGAGAAGAGCAACCAGGATGATTAGGGGACTGGAGGCTAAAACATACGAAGAACAGTTGCAGGAACTGGGCTTGGCTAGTCTAGTAAATAGAAGGACCAGGGCAGACGTGATAGCAGTCTTCCAATATTTGGGAGGCTGCCACAGAGAGGAGGAGGAGGTCAAGCTATTTTCCAAAGCACCCAAAGGCCAGACAAAGAATAACAGAGTGAAAATGAACAAGGAGAAATTCAGCCTGGAAATAAGGAGAAACTTTCTGACAGTGAGAACAATCAACCAATGGAACAGCTGAACCTTGGAAGTTGTGGGAATGTCATCACTTGAGACTTTCAAGAGGAAACTGGACTGCCATTTGTCAAAAATGGTGTAGGGTCTCCCACTTGGGCAGGGGGTTAGACTAGATGACCTACAAGGTCCCTTCCAACTCTGATTATCTGTTATCTGGAATGATTTGCCTCCAGAAGTTGTGAACACTTCAACTCTGGAAGTTTTTAAGAAGAGATTGGACAACCATTTGCCTTAAGTGGTATAGAGTTTCCTGCTTGAGCAGAGGGTTAGACTAGATGACCTACAAGGTCCCTTCCAACTCTTGTTATTCTGTTAAATCCCCAGTGGCTATTCTAACAAGCCTGATGTATTGTCATCACTTCCCATTCATTCAATCTCCAAAGATTATTCTGCTTTTTCCTCTCCTAGCCGGAACAGTAGACTTTGATGCCTACTTCCTGAGAAAAAAAAATACGTCCTCTTTTTTTTTTTCCCCCTAAAGGGGGGATTTTTCTGCCTTCTCCTTTTTACCCCCTGCAGAAAGTATTTTTGAGACAACTGTTCAGCTTTACTTGAGAGTTTTTCTAAGTTGGTGAAACTTCAACGCGTCCCTCCCTCTTCTGTTTCCACAGCTGCAGACTGAACGCCTGGGTCCCCCAACAGTGTCTCCTGCATCTTGGGGTGCTTCCCTCACCCACAAGAGAAATCCCCACTTCTGCATCCTTCTGGCTCTCACAAAGTTTTTGGAAAAAGATCGGAATGGGGAGAATGTGATTGTGGCAGCGATCCGTTGGAAGATTTACACCCAATTGCACCCAGTAAGGGCTTTGGGGTGTCATTTTTCCCATTCATCCTCCCCTCCCCCCACTGCTCTGAAGCTTCTGTGCCAGGTTTCTGCAAGAGCTCAGCTGGTCTTCCTGCTCCCTCCCTCCCAAGCAGCTCCTTGAAAATCCATTTAGCAGCACTTCCTTCCTGCCCTGATTAAAAGTCCTACGCCAAGCAAAGTGCCTGACTCAGCCTTCTTTGCTCCAGACCCTTGAGGCTTCTGCTGTGTGTGTCTCAGTGTGTGTATGTGTGTGTGTGTGAGAGAGAGGGGGGGGGGAGGGGAGGGGAGCAGGGAAGGGAAGCGAAGGAAGATGAAGGAAGAAAAGAGGAAAGAAAAAAAAAGAAACGAAGGGGTAAAGGAAAGGAGGAAAGAAAGAAAGAAAGAAAGAAAGAAAGAAAGAAAGAAAGGAAAAGTAAAGAAGAAAAGAAAAAAGGGGGAAGGGAAGGAAGATGAAGGAAGAAAAGAAGAGGGGAAGAAAAAAGGGAATGTGGAAAGGAAAGGAGAAAGAAAAGGGAGAGAGAAAAAGAGAGAGAAAGAAAAAGGAAAGGTGATTGGTGCTATGGGTGAGGGTGGCAGAAGACATTTTGCTGATGGAGATAGAGAGGCGGGTGACGCCCTCTCCCCCATTGCAAGAGGAGAATTCCAGCTGGACCAACACTTGGATTTTGCTTGGTCCCTAAGAGGCAGATAATCCCTGCAGCTGTATTCGAAACAAGAGCCTACAGACTGTGGTGGCTTAAAACAATAGCCAAAAAATTCAGAAACTTCTGTCATTGACAAAATCCCCATCAGTCAATTGAGAAAGGCAGCTTTACATGGAACAACATCCCGAGACGATTCAGAGATTGGACAGCTATTTTGTCTGGAATGTGAGAATGATGCTTGAGCAAGGGGTTGGATCACTAGATGATCTCTAAATTCCCTTCCAGCCCTTATACTTCTATGCTCTACGTACAAGATACATCCCTGATATATTTAGCTCAACCCATCCCCATGGTATATTCCCCACTCATCAGCAAAAAAGAATGACAGTTTGCAATTGTCTGGTAGCTGCACTTATATCTGAAATGCCACAAGTCAGGGAAAGCCAGTTCTGCTAATGTGCTAAGTTCTTCTCCAGTGCAAAAATATCATTTTCCTGATTTAAAAAACAACAACCCAACCTTGTTTCATAGAAACTACAAAACATTTATCTTCTCCAGCAACGTTTCAAAGGCCTTAAAAGATTTCACGTTCAGAAGGATTGGCCAAGGTAATCTTGATATCGTTTTGATGATGCTGACATTGGGGTGAGGTTGAAAAAATAATAATAATCCCAGATGGTTTGTACAACAGAATTGTTGGCAGAATATGTTGGCAAGGTTCACCCCAACAAAGGCAAAAGCAAACTTTATAACTTCTGAGCCAATTGTGTGTGAACCCAGCCACTAAAATGCTGAGATCTACCAAATTAGGAAAGTTTCCCATGAGCTGAGCTCAGGTCTTTGTTACTTTAGGGACTTTTTCATGCTGTTTTCTTGGCCACAAAACAAATGCAAAATAGTGGCTTGGAATGGACAGGCAGTGATTTATGTATAGGAAGTAGAATTTGCAGTCAGTAGATCAAGGTCCCTCATTGAGAACACTTCCACCTAAAATCTATTTATGAGTTTTGCTTTTCACCGCATTCTTTTTCACCACTTTTGAACCCACAAATATTTCTAAAATATTGTGGTGTCAAGCATGGCAAATCAGGAGTCCAGGCACTTCAAATACACATAAAGGTTTATTGCATGCTAACACTCTCTACAACAGGGGTGTCAAACTCAATTTCACTGAGGGTCACATCATAGAATAGAATAGAATAGAATAGAATAGAATAGAATAGAATAGAATAGAATAGAAATACCGAATAGAACAGAATAGAAATACACAATAGAATAGAAATACAGAATAGAATAGAATAAAATAGAATAGAATAGAATAGAATAGAATAGAATAGAATAATAGAATGAAGGAATCGAATTGAATAAAATAGAATAGAATAAAATAGAAAAGAATAGAATAGAATTATTTATTGGCCAGGTGTGTGATTGGACACACAAGGAATTTGTCTTGGTGCAAATGCTCTCAGGGTCCATAAAGGAAAAGATACATTCGTCAAGAATCATAGCGTATAACACTTGATGATAGTCACAGGGTACAATAAGCAATCAAACCAAATAGGAAACAGTCAGTATAAATTGTAAGGATACAAGTGACAAAGATACAGTCATACAGTCACAAGTGGGAGGGGAGGGGAGATAAGGAGTGATGAGAAGATTATAAGGAGTGATGAGAAGTCATAGTAGTGCAGATTCTGTAAATAGTTGTACAGTGTTGAGGGAATTATTTGTTTAGCAGAGGGATGGCATTCGGGGAAAAAACTCCCCTTGTGTCTAATTGTTCTGGTGTGCAGGGCTCTATAGCATCCTTTTGAGGGAAGGAGTTGAAACAGTTTATTATCCCCTGCAGCACTGATGAGGTTGCCTAGTTTGGTAATAAAACGTCTGCAAGAAAATCACTGAGCTCAGAGAGCACCAAGGATGCCATAGTTCAACCCTGAGCTACACATCTTCCCTCCTATTGATTTCTAAAATAATATACTTACTTGGAGTAATACTTTACATTTATACTTATAAATGCTGAAAAAAAAAAAAGCCTGGAGTCACTTCTTTTTCTTCTGCACTTCTAGCTTTATTTTATTCTCGTTCCCTTCTTTCTCCCCCTCCTCTTTATTCTGCCTATCAGCTCCCGTTATGTTTTCCATCCCTTCTTCAAATATTAACATAACGCTCCCAATGACCGCTAGGGGGCTGCCTGCTCTTTGCTGCCCTCTAATGGCCACTCCCATCATTGCTACTCCCAGCCCCAATCCTGGTCCAGTAAAGTCCATTCGTGAGGAATCCACGCGTTTGCAGTGGGGCAACTTTTACCAGGCATTTCCCACTGACTTCCTCCCAAGGCAGAACGGAACAATCAGAAAATGTACATTTTCATGACCAAGCTAGAAAGAAAGAAAGGGAGGGAGAGGGGGAGAGAGAGAGAGAGAGAGAGAGAGAGAGAGAGAGAGAGAGAGAG
>BLBF01000067.1:4661527-4691089 GCA_015471245.1 Laticauda colubrina
TATTCTATTTCATTCCTATTCCTATTCTATTCTATTCTATTCTATTCTATTCTATTCTATTCTATTCTATCCTATCCTATTCCTATTCCATTCTATTCTATTCCATTCCATTCCATTCTATTTTATTTTTCATTCCAATATTCCATTCCGTTCTGTTCTATTCTATTCTATTCTATTCTATTCTATTCTCTATTCTCTATTCTCTATTCTCTATTCTCTATTCTATTTCATTCCATTCCATTCCATTCCATTCCATTCCATTCCTATTCCTATTCCTATTCTATCCTATCCTATCCTATCCTATCCTATCCTATCCTATCCTATCCTATCCTATTCTATTCCATTCCATTCCATTCCATTCTATTTTATTTTTCATTCCAATATTCCATTCCATTCTATTCTATCCTATCCTATTCTATTCTATTCTATTCTATTCTATTTTATTCTATTCTATTCTATTCCATTCCATTCCATTCCATTCCATTCCATTCTACTTTCAGACTTTCAAGATTCTGTAAATGCAGATTCTGCTTACTGCAAAGGTCCCTAGCCTTTGCACCTGAGAGGGAGGGTGTAAACACATTAAACAAACCAAGTGGAAGATACAAACCTCATATTTTCTCTGTCTCTTTCAGTTCATCTTTCTTCTGTGTCTTTTTTACCTTAAGGTTGCCATCAAAAACCTCAGGATGAAGGCACAATACAGAGAGTTTTGGCCCAGTCTCTGGAGAAACGATGCAACTGTAGTTTTTCCCCAGCATATTTCAAAGGTGAGCTGCGTGGTAAATTTCTCTTGGAGTGTTTCAGACCCATGGTTTAAAAAAAAATCACAGTAGAAAGAATTAACAAAGACCATGGTTCCATTTTTTTTTTGTTACAGTTTTTTTTTTAATCTCCAGTAAGACCCTTAACAAGCTCACAACAAGGCTAAGACATCCCTGGACAAATGAACAAATGTGTGGGAAATGTCCTAACACCACAACTGAAACCAAAGGAAGAACAGCTTAGTGGTGTTCTTTCATGGCTTAATCTGTGGCAGAAAAGAAGATCAGTTGACTGGTTCAGAGGTGGTATTCAGCCAGTTCTGGAGAACCAGTCGCGGAAATTTTGAGTAGTTTGGAGAACCGGCCAATCCCACCTGTGACTGGCTCTGCCAACCCCATCTCTTCTCTGCCTCTCATTGAGTCCCAGCTGATCGGCTGGGTCTCCTTTGGTTGCCCTGCACAGGAGAAGGGAGCTGGAAAGCAGGTTCGTGGGGTGGGGAGGGAATGGGGATTTTGCAGTAGCCTTCCCCTGCCACGCCCACCCAGCCATGCCCACCAAGCCACACCCACAGAACCAAGAGTAAAAAAAAAATGGAATCCCACCACTGGGCTGGTTCCTTGAACTGTATAAATGAATCGTCTGAATAGAATAGTTCAGCTGAGGAAACAGCCATTTGCGTTTATTAACTGTTTTATGGTTTGATTTACTGATCTTCTAGCGTGTGTTGAGGATAGGTAGCGAACTGTAAAAAAAAAAAGAGAGAGAGAGAGAGAGAGATCTGAATTGAAATTGAAGAGAGATTCAGATCAATGCTAATCGTGAAAAATAGGTCATGAAAGTATTTGGGAAAGAAATTTAAGACCAACAGTGAGATTTTTTTTCCTTTCACTCCTCTTGTGACAGATCCCGTATTAACCTGTGAAGGCAGAGAGCTGGTTTTCACTGCCCTCTTGAGTGCCCGGTCAACAGAACAGCTGGACCGTGAGTTGAAGGCCCTCTCAATCTTGGAGCAGAGTAAAGAACAGTTGCATTTTGGAAACCAGAACCACAGCATAGCGATGAAGACTTTTCCTAGCAATGCAGATGGGACAGACACACCTCCAGGTATAGCAGTGCGATGGAGGGGAGAACACAACAGAGTGCAGCTTCCGGGATTTTTAGCTTCTCCCCACTGCCCCCAGAGCACGAAAGGATTCGCCATTCACCATTTTGTGGAACGCAAGAATTGCTTGGCCTTAAGATAAGTTACTTGGGGATGCGGTGGCTCAGTGGCTAAGACTTCTGAGCTTGTCGATCAGAAAGGTTGGCAGTTTGGCCGTTCGAATCCCTAGAGCCACGTAACGGAGGGAGCTCCCGTTCCTTGTCTCACCTTCTGCCAACCTAGCAGTTTGAAAGCGTGTAAAAATGCAAGTAGAAAAATAGGGACCCCATTGGTGGGAAGGAAACAGCATTCCTTGTGCCTTCGAAGGCGTTTAGTCCTGCCGGCCACATGACCACGGAGACGTCTTCAGACAGCGCTGGCTCTTCTTTGGCTTTTTGACGGAGATGAGCACCGCTCCTTAGAGCCAGAAATGACTAACACTTATGTGCAAGGGGAACCTTTGCCTTTAAGATAAGTGTTTTTCAACCTTGGGCAGCTTGAATATGGGTGGACTTCAACTCCCAGAATTCCCCTGCCAGCACGGCAACCACATGACCAAGGGACACTGCAACTGTCGTAAATATGTACTGGATTGCCAAGTGTTCAAATTTGGATCATGTGACCGCAGGGATGCTGCAACAGTCATAAGTGTGAGGATTGGTTGTAATTCACGTTTTTTCAGTGCCATCATAACTCTGAAAGTTTGCTGGATGAATGGTCATAAATTGACTGTAAAACCCTTTTTCTCTTCAGTGATCAGGAAAGAAAAACATCAGCTGCTTACCCTACAATAAAATGTTTGTATGTTTAGTCTAAAGCAGAGGCCTCCAAACTTGGCAACTCAGAATTCTGGGAGTTGAAGCTCACAAGTCTTAACTTAGTTGCCAAGTTTGAGGACCCCTTGTGTAGATCTTTAGCAGCCATACAGGTGTATTTTCTCCGGGACAATCAGTCCCCAGCTTGGTCCTATCAACCTGCCAACACGATGCTTTCAAGAAGTTGGGTTAGGACTATGGAGAGCCTGATTCAAATCTTTTCCCAACTCTGAAGCTCACCAAGTGTCTTCAGATGGTTTTTGTCTCTCTTTGAATCTACTAGCCTGTGAAGTTTGATTAAAAATATGATGAGGGTTGTCAAAACTATTATCACTTATTTCATGCCTTTAAATTCTGGGAGTTGAAGTCCACAAGTCTTAAAAGTTGCCAAGTTTGGAGAACCCTGGTTTAAAGTGACAAGATTTGGTTCATTGTAGATGTAACTTCAGAAGAACCACGGACAACTGGAGAACCTCCAACTTCACCCCTGGGGTTGCTTATCAACGAAGTGAATGCGGACAATCCTGGCTCTCGAGAAGACACGGAATACATTGAACTCTTCTACCCAGGACAAGCACCGTTTTCGCTCGAGAATTACTGGCTCGTCCTGTATAACGGCAGGAACAACTTGGCTTACAAAGTCTTGAACCTGACTGGCTACTCAACCAATGAGCGGGGCTACTTCCTTGTAGGGAGTGGTGGAGTCACCCCCAAGCCCTCGCTTCTTTTGCCAGAGTCCACCATCCAAAACGGTGTAGACGCTGTGGCGCTTTACCGCAATGCCAATCCTGTCTATAAAAACAACATGCAGGTGGTCGTTGATGGGCTGGTTGATGCTGTGGTGTACAGAGCGCGAGGTGCAGAAAAAGCTGACAAACTTGTGGCTCTACTCACTCCTGGGCAGAATGTCCTCCATGAAAATGATTCTCATAGCACTGAAGATGAATCCATCAGCCGATGCCTCAGCCTGAAGCCCAGAGATCCTAAGAGTTTCCAGGTAAAATGGCTATTGGGTAAGAGGAGCCACAGAGGTCAGCCAAGTGTCCCTGTCTGCTTTTTTGTTTTACTCCAATAAAATCCCACAACCATAAAGTCTACAAACTTGAAATTTGGCCCATATGTTCCTCTTGGCTTCTAGGTGCTCACTAAGAAAGGATTTTTCAAAATGACTGTCAGAACATTAATATTTTGTGTATTATTATTGTTAACACGCTCTGATGCTAAGGAGTTCTACTCCCCTTCCCTACCTGAAAAGAAATCTCTTCCAAATGCAAAACAAGGAGAGGAGAGGAGTTTCAGTTTCAGTTTCACAGCACCAAGCAGCTTTAGTACAAAACAGTTGAACTAAGCCTCACCTAGGCTCCTCCTTGCTCCTCCTTGCTCACACAGCAAATGCTGTTTCAGTTTCCAAACAGCCCTCAACTCTCTCACACACTGACAGGATGCTAGCCAGATGAATACTGATGGATGCTGGTAGGCAGAGCCAGATTTTTTCCTCCTTATTTTCCTCCCTAAAAACTAAGCCCAACCACATGGTTTTGTAGTGAAACACAGGTATCGAGCTAGTGATATATGTTATGATGAATGTTATGAGGAGCAGTGGTTAGAGTGCAGTACTGCAGGCTTCTTCTGCTGACTACAGTTTGGCAGATCAAATCTCACCAGGCTCAAGTTTGACTCAGCCTTCCATCCTTCTGAGGTGGGTAAAATGAGAGAACCCAGATCGTTGGGGGCGATTGTTGGGGGCTGACACTGTAAATCACTTAGAGAGGGCTTTCAAGCACTATGAAGCAGTGTATAAGTCTAAGTGTTATTGCTAGTAGGAGCCCTTGCGGCGCAGTGGTTAGAATGCAGTGCTGCAGGGTAACTCTGCCCACTGCCAGCAGTTTGATCCCAGCTGGTTCCAAGTTGACTCAGCCTTCCCTCCTTCCGAGGTGGGTAAAATGAGGACCCAGATTGTTGGGGGCAAATAGGTTGACTCTGTAAACCATTTAGAGAGGGCTGGAAAGCACTGTGAAGCAGCATACAAGTCCAAGAGTGCTATTGCTATGATGTAAACTGGGGGTCTCCAAACTTGGCCATTTTAAGATTTGTTGACTTCATGCCTGGCTGGGGAATTCTGGGAGTTGGTTCACAAGTCTTAAAGTGGCCAAGGTTGGAGATCCCTCCTTCCAAACATATTGAGCAGCTCAGGGAGGAGTTAGCTGTAGCCACATGATATCTGACAACCCTCCCAAATCCAACTCTGCTGAATCACCGTTCTAGCAGAATCAAGTCATCTCATTAACTTCAACCACCGTTGATGGAGGAGGAGGTTGACAGAGTTTATTGGGTGTAAGGTCCTCCTCACAGGGTTTTCCAGAAGGAAACAGGATGTGGGCTGAAATAGACTTTGAATTTTATTCCACTCGGGTTTTGATTGTGTTGACATTCAGAAAGAATGTGTCACCAAACCTGAGAATTAGGTTAAATTTTACGCTTGAGTGAATTTCTCAGAAACATCTGGCTGACCGCTGATTGAAGGAAGATCCTGGAGAAAGTGGACATGTTGGTCTCATCTATTCATATTTATTTATTTATATCTCGCTTTTATTATTATTATTTTTTACAAACAATCCAAGATGGTGAACATATCCAACACATTTTCCCCACAACAACTTTGAGAGGAGGGTTGGGCTAAGAGAAAGGGACTGGCCTAAAGTCACCCAACTGGTTTTCATGGCTAAAGCAGAATTAGAACTCATAGTCTCCTGGTGATTGATCCAAAGTCACCCACTTGGCTTTCATGCCTAAGGCAGGACTAGAACTCACCATCTCCCAGTGATTGGCCCAAGGTCTGTCAACTGGCTTTTATGACTGAAGTGGGATTTGAACTCACAGTCTCCTGTTTTGCAGCTTGGTGCTTTAACCACTAGGCAGTAGCCTAGCCAATATTATTCATGCATCTCCCATTCTTATGATATTCAGGAAGCCTGTATGTTCTTCCAGGCTTGGAATAGCATGGTTTTGTTATAGTTATGCTTGGTTTACAGTCGGGTGTTTTGTTCTGCTCAGTCACAATTTATTTTTCTGTATTATTGTTTCTCTATTTATCTCTAAGCTCTCTGGAGTTCGCAAAGAGTTGGCTGGCCTTGAAATGAGAATAATTAAATTAAATAAATTCCTGCCCTCATATGTTTTTCTCCAGGGTTAAGTTCTGAAAACAACTCTACCGAGTGGCTAGTTGGAGGAAAGCTGTTAGAAATTTAAAAATGAACTTAAAAAGAAACGAACATTGCAAATTCATATGCTTTCTCCTACCCACCTTCCAGGTGACTGAAATAACACCTCTTCGGGAAAACTCTTGCATGTCCTTCAACTTGAATCTCACCAAAGAGGTGATCCATAATTCTTCAGCCGTCATCAACGAAGTGGGCCTGGCCAACGACTCATTTCTATACAAGTTCATTGAAATGAAAGGGAAGCCCGGAGACAGCTTGAAAAAATACACATTGCACTTCTTCTCTGGAAACCATAACCGGCCTTACAATAGCATCCACCTGCAAGGGAAATTTGGAAGCGAGGGTCATTTTGTCCTGAGGCCAGGACGGGCATCCCAAAGTGATAAGCCTAATGGTATGTTGCTGGTCCTTAATAAACTCTTCCCACAAGCCCCAAAGGTGCTTTTTTAAAGAGACAACTGGACTTTCTGGTTTTTACTTGAAGATGTTCTGCTTCTCATCCAAGGAGCTTCTTCAGCTCTGACTAGGTGGTGGAGAATGGAAGGATTTATACTCCTTGCAGGCAGCTGGTCATTTACATTCTTTTCAAAAGTAGTTGAGGCCACTTGGCGGTTTATCTGTATCCTCAAATAAAATGTGTCCTGGGAAAAATGGGCCCTTCCCCACCCATTTGAACCAGTCAGGTGACCCTGAGGACATACATCCGTGTATACACACACACACACACACACATATATATATATAGTCACTTAATGTGAATTGGGCAGTCATGTACTTAAATAAATTATTTACTGCTTTGGTTTTTTTTAATGCTGGTCCTTCATTAATTTTGTCCCGTTTCTTTCCAGAGCAGTTGGTGATACCCACTCTCTGGAATCACCCATTCCTGAAGCAGGAGATCCTAACTGTAGCCCTATTCAGCCGTAAAGTACGACTTCCATATGGCACTCTAAATATTGCCGAGAAACTAGAATACAGTTTGGTGTGGAACCCTGGGACGATCTCTCAGATATTCTCCATACCTGGGAAAAGAGAAAGGTGAGCATCCCTACAGTGTCTTGTTATTTCTACTCCTATTCTGCATTTATTTTCGTAAAAACTAAGGGTGTGTGTGTGTACCTTCTGAGACTTTGCCATGCCCACATTTCTTCTGCGGGCTTGGTTGCCTCTTATGCAGCTCTTGTCTGCAGCTCTTCCTTCTTCTCCCAAGGTCATTCTCGCACAACATTAAAGGTAAAGGGTAAGATAAAGGTTTCCCCCATCCAATTGTGTCCAACTCTAGGGGTGGTACTCATCTCTGTGTCCTAGCCAAGGGAAACAGCGTTGTCTGAAAACATTTCCTTGTCATGTGGCCAGCGCAACTATATGCCAAGATGCATGGAACACTGTTATTGTCCCACTGAAGTGGTACCTATTTATCTACTCGCATTTGTCTGCTTTCAAACTGCTAGGTGGGCAGGAGCTGGGCCAAAACAGGGGGTCACTCCATCATGTGGTGCTTCGGTCTCAAACTGTCAACCTTCTGGTCTACAAGCCCAGTGTCTGTTCTGACCAAGGCTTCCTGAGACAGTAACAATCACATGCTGTTCCCCAAAATCTTTTGTTTTATTTCAATGGCTGTGAGTTATATGCATTCACAGTCCGTAATGAGTCCCAAACAGTTCATGAATAGTCCAACAGAAGTCTGCCACAGTCTTTCAGGATAAGGCTGATAAGCACCCATCTTTATCTCCCTTGAAATGCTGCCAATGACTAAATTGCCAATTAGCTGTACAAGGCAAAGCTGTACAATTTGGAGCACAAAGTCCACATGGAGCTTCAGAGTTTAAATCAATCAGAATAAACAAAGTTGCTTTCTGCAAAGGCTCGTGTCCCTTTACTCCTCCTTTATATCTTATGGGAGGGGCCAATCACCTCCAAGCCTTACTCCTGAGTTGCCCTTTTTGTCCTAACTGTTCTTGACTTCTGGCAGCTCTGCGCACACATGCACTGGGAACAGGCTCCCCCTGTTCCTCTGCCTCACTGATGTCACATTCTGGAGGCTCCGGAGTCAGCACATAACTCTCAGGTGGCCCTGGCCCCATCTCTGTGTCATCCAAGCCCTCCCCATACTCCAGGCCTGGCCCATGTTCCTCCCCACTGTCCGACTCTGCTGCCAGTTTTGCAGGCCAGCAGCAGACCAGAACAGTTTCTTAACTGCATCTATTGAACCATCCTTGAATATTTTCCTTGGTACAAATGTTTTGTGTTTGCTTTCTGCAGAATCTGGTCATTGAGTTACTGCCCTTTTTGCAAAGAAACCTTCCTCATCTCCAAACCCACCCCAGGCATGGAGAATAGCTGTCCTCAAGAATCTCTGTCTTTGGATCTTAGAATGTGCCTATGGACCCCTAGTAAGCTGTCTTTTTTTGTCTTGCGTGCAACTGGACAGAATGAGGTCATCCCTTGTGTGATGGAATGTGGCGGGGGGGCAGATCTTGAGCAGGGAGGGCTGCAGTAAGAGGCAATGCAGTCCAGATATCCTGTGTGAGAGAAAGAGGGTGAAGACAGCCTCTCCTCAACACTTCCCGTATTATACTGTAGATGCAGACAGTAAAATCTTCAGTCTGGCAAGATTTTGTCTATATGTGTGAAACAATAAAGAACTCAGCCTGGAAGAATCACCACATGTTAGTCCTGGTTTGGGGCCTAACACATGGTGCCTGAGGGGTTCTGAGAGTTGAAGTCCACACATGAGGTGATGGAATGTAGGGAAGATTTCCAGGAGGGAGGGAATACATTCCAGAGGAATAAGAAGCATCCCAGATATCATGTGTGCAGAGGTGGGATTCAATTTTTTTTAACAACCGGTTCTGTGGGTGTGGTTTAGTTGGTGGGCATGGCTTGGTGGTCATTTGACTGGCTGGGCGTGGCCAGCTGAGCATCACTCACATTGAAGCACGCATCTCCTCACCTGGCCTCTTATGACTGTGGGGATGCTGCAACAGTCATAAGTGTCATAAGTCACTTTTTTCAGTGCCATTGTAACTTGGAATGGTGACTCCACACAAGCAAAGTACCAGCAAAGGAGGGGAAAAAAACTCCAGGGAAGTTCCTGAGACAGGAAGTCTAGTCCTGCCAAGAATGTAATAAGGGTTAACGGAGAGGCAGTTTCTGTAAGCAACCCCAGAATGTTTCCTTCCTGCCTTCCTGACAGGATTAGGCCAGTAATTTCTTCTAACAACCGGTTCTCTGAACTGCTTGGAATGTTAACAACCAGTTCTAGTGCATAGGTGCGAACCTATAGAATCCCACTCCTGCATGTTTGGAAGAAAGAGAGTGAAGACATCCTCTCCCTAATAGTTTCCAGAGTACATTGCCAATGCAGATAGTAGAATTCACAGTGTGACAAGTTTTTTATCGATGGGTGTGAAACAATACTCATCTTGAAAGAATTGCCACATGTTATTCTTAGTTTTGGCCTGACACCTTAGTTCTTTTCCCAGAAGGAGGCATGATACTACTATTCCTCTGTAGACACAACCAAGAAAAAGAGTTTTGGTATCATTGGGTCATGTCAAAAGTCCATACTACTTTTTTTGTGGAGTGGATTGTTTTTTTCTGTTTGCCTTTGCATCCGTTTTTGACTTCTAGCGACTGCATGGACTAGTCCTTGCATTATTTTTAGCAATGTTTTTCAGAACTGATTTGCCCTTGCCTTGTACTTGGGGTTGAGGAACAGTGACTGGCTTCATGCCTAAGGTGGGACTAGAACTCATGATCTCCCATTCTCTAGCCTGATGCTTTCACCACTACACCAAGGAGTTTTTAAAATTGTTTTTAATGTATTATTTTTATATTGTTCTTTGCTTTTCTATAAATGTATGTTGCCCAGAATCAGGTGCTTAAGATGGCTATTCTTCTCTTGGTAGACTGTTCCTTCTGGCTTCAAAATCCACAGCTACAAGCTCACTTCCAGCAGACACTAGTGAGATCCATGGAAGACAGCTGTTTATGTGCTATATCTCTCTGTGCTTTGCAAGGTTTGTGTCCAACATTTTTTTTTAACATAGCATCATATTGATTGATATTGCTTCCTGATTGATATTTCTGGGGACAATACATTCATGTCATGGCCAGTGGAAAAAATGTTATTGCTTTCTAGCTGCACCTCTATTTCAGAACTTTTCAAGCTAATATGGGGAATCTGTGGTGGCTCAGATTTGAATGTATATCTGCGCCCATCGTTCCCTGCCAGAAAAGCCAAATGATCAAGATGGTGGTAGCTACTATTAATCTAACATAGTTTGGAAGGACATAGATATTCCTCCCCTGGTTTGAAGCAGGGATATAGAAATTGGTCTCCTTAAACAACCTAAAATGCCGCGCCCAGAGCTCCTATAAAAATTGCCCATTATCACATTTTACAATTGTTAATGAGAAAGGAGAAATGATTCTCTGCATGGAGAATAACCATATTGCCAGTGTTTTTCATTCAATTTTAAATTGTCTAGCAAGTTAGCAATAAAGGTAAAGTTTTCCCCTGTCCAATCATGTCCAATTCTAGGACAAAGTGGTCATCTCTGTTTCCTAGCTAAGGGAGCCAGCATTGTTTGAAGATGCTTTGGTGGTCATGTGGCCAGCATGAATACACGCCAAAGGTGCATGAAAGCTGTTACCTTCCCACGAAGTGGTTCCTATTTATCTACTCGCATTTAAATGCTTTAGATTTGTTAGGTGGGTAGGAGCTGGAGCAAATAACAGGAACTCATCCCATCATGCAGTGTTTGGGTCTTGAACGCAGGCTGTCAACTTTCCAGCTGACAAGCTCACTATCTTTAACCACTGAGCCATTCCACAATAGATCACTTTAATTGGACCTTCGTGTATGGATCTGTTCTTCCAAGCCTGACTAGCTGTCCATCTTTCTTGTCTTTCCAAAGAACTGAATTTCACTTGCTCTGATACCCTATTGAAGCTGTCTGGTCGGATGCTGACCACAACACTGGAAGAGCGGCAGCTCCTTATCCAATGGCAACAGAATTTCTCCTTAAGTTCCCATCCATTTTCTGTGGATGGGATATTCCTCAGAACTAACGCACCCTGCTCACTTCCCAGTGAAGTGGTACCAATATCTAAAGGTAATCCAGTCAGGTAGTGACCATGTCAACTCATAAAATATTCCTATGTGTGTTTTAGTAGTTGCCATTAAAAAAAAAGGGGGGGGGGGAGGAAATCTAGAAAAGCAGTTGAAAGTGAAAATACATTCCAACTCTTATCTTTAAAAGATTGTGACTAAAATACCAGAGCTTTTGCCCACAAATAAATTGAATTGGAGAGTGTGAATGATGATACCCAGCCTGTGAATGTGCTCAGTTGGAGAATCTGATTTATGACACACCCAGCGGGGAAGGGGGAAACAGGGTCACAGGTGACTGTAAATTACGTATGCCAGAGTTGGCTTCATACAGGGCAGGGCCAGTAGGTCGCCTCGAATGAATCCTTTGAAGTTTATTGAAGGTCAGCTTCAGAATCATGATTTAAATAGAGCGATTACTGGAATCCTGACAGATCAAAGATTTGGTGGCTGCAATCCTAATTAATCATTTATATTTATGGATTTTTTTTCAGTGTAAATTTTATAGAGAAAACCCTCGAGGATCCAATTATGAATGAAGGGACCTTTTTTTTTTTTTTTGATGTTCTGAATTGAAAATAAACTGTCATGCGATCTAGATAAATTTGATTTAGAAACCTCATGACTGTTAAAATACAGGGCATTTTATTCTGTACCAAACTATTCATTCAGAAATGAGTTAGGCCCACCTAGCAATATTCTGAAAAGCTCAGCATGTATATCCTAAAGTGTTGTGATTTAATTGTTTTTGGACCTTCAGCGTTTATGACGGATAATTGTCAGTTTTATTTTTGGGGATTCAAAGCTCCCGATAGCGTTTTCTTGTTTTGGGTGCACAGTTTGCCACTCATTCCATAAACCATTAAAAGAAACTATGGATGAACTTAGCCCTTATATTAACAATACCGTTTTTCCTCTTTTTCCACAGCTTCATTTCAAGCTTGGAAAATTGCTTTTTTGATCTTGGGCTCCATTTCGTTCATACTACTGTTAATCGGTGGAACTGTCTATTGTATGAAAAGGTAAAAAAAATATATATGCAGATATAATTATCACTACACAACATGCTATTGTATAAAGAGCATAATGCAATAGCACTTAGACCTATATACTGCTTCACAGTGCTTTCCAGTCCTCTCTAAGTGGTTTGCAGAGTCAGCATATTATCCTCATCAATCTGGGTTCTCATTTTACCCACCTCAGAATGATGGACGGCTGAGTCAATATCTTTCTAGCATGCTGTTATGTACTTTATACTGAAGATTAAAAGCTGTACAAAATCAATCTATAGCGGCGAGAACGTAGCATTGTTTATTTGAGTATGATTTGTTGAATAACCTAGCCTGGCTCACATATAAAGATGAGCCATTAATCACATATGTTTGTATGTGTGTTTTTGCATTCTTAAAAGGCGGATTTCAGATTTCAACATACCCCTGCTTGCTTGCTCTGAACTAAAGTGTACTTCAGCTTCTCTAACTGCATTACTGAGGACTGAGGACAGTTGGTGACTTCATGCATTAAAAAACAGAACAGAGAGATCCGTTCCAATTATACCCCTGGAGTCTATACAGGGTGTCCTTGACTTACAACCACAACGGTGTCCAGAATTTCCATGGCTAAGCAAGACAATTATTCAGCGAGTTTGGCCGTTTTAAGACTTCTTTTGCCACAGCTGTTCAGCGAATCACTGTGGTTGTTAAGTGAACCGTATGGCCGTTAAACAGATCTGGCTTCCCCCATTGACTTTGCTTGTCAGAAGTCAGCTGGGAAGGATACAAATAGTGATCACTTGACCCCAGGACAGTCCAACCGTTATAAATACACACCAGTTACCAAGCTCCTGAATTCTAACCATATGAATATGCAGGGATGCTCATGTGTGTGAAAACTGATCATCAGTCAATGTTTTCAATGCCATTGGAACTTTGTGTGATGACTTGGGGCATGGCACAAAAGCAACAAAGGCACAAAAATAGGTAAAGTCCCTTTAATTCCTCCAGCTTGGCCCCCAATGTCCAGTTATCCTTGGCTGGAGAAAAAAACTCTCCCAAGAACAGTTTTTAAAGGGAAGAAATTCCATCCAAACCCAAAGTACATATAATTATAAATAAAAACCAACATAAACCACGCTGCAGCAATTAACAAGACAGGGCAGGATAAGGAATTGAAGACTTCAAAAGATAAGGAGAAACACACAGTTGGGAGGATGCCAGAACTCAGATAAGACTTGACAAACCAAAATAATTCACACTTCGCTTCCAGCAAGGAGCTGTGCACAAACACCCTCTTTATCCTGTTTTCCCAGCTGCAACTAATGAAGGAAATCAAGGCCTTTTTTTCCCCCATAACCCACCTTGCTCCCTTATCTGTTCCTCCCTGCATGCTCTAGGATGAAGAGGGGGTGGGCCAAGGTCCACAGGGTTTACCTGTATGGATGTTTTGACATGTTCTAAGATAGTGTTTTTTCAACCTTGGCAACTTTAAGGTACTGTATGTGCTCATCAACTCCCTGGGGGATTCTGGGAGTTGAAGTCCAAACAATCTTAAAGTTAAAGACTGTTCTAGGATGATACTTAGACTTCTTAACCATCTCTGGTTAGGAGCCCTGGTGGCACAGTGATTAGAAGGCAATCTTTTAGGCAAACTCTGCCCGCAGCCTGCAGTTCAATCCTGACCGGCTCAAAGTTGACTCAGCCTTCTACGTTCCCGAGGTCGGTAGAATGAACACCCAGATTGTTGGCGGCAAGATGCTGGCTTTGTAAACTGCTCAAAGAGTTCTGTAACATGCTATAGGGTGATATATACATTTTATTACTATTGCCATGAAAAGAAGGACTAGGGGTGACATGATAACAGTGTTCCAATATCTCAGGGGCTGCCACAAAGAAGAGGGAAGTCAACCTATTCTCCAAAGCACCTGAGAGCAGGTAAAGAAGCAGTGGGTGGAAACTGATCAAGGAGAGAAGCAACCTAGAACTAAAGAGAAACTTCCTGATAGTTAGAACAATTAATTAGTGGAACAACTTGCCTCCAGAAGTTGTAAAAGCTCCAACGTTGGAAGTTTTTTTTTAAAAAAGATTGGATAAACATTTTGTCTGAATTGGTATAGGGTTTCCTGCCTAAGCAGGAGGTTGGACTAGAAGACCTTCACGGTCCCTGTAATTCTGTGATTCTATCTCTGTGCTTTCTGTTATGATAAGCAGAGCAGAAACAGCCTGCCCATGTCATTAAGCAAATGAAGTCACACTACTCTCCTAACCTATTTCCTTCTGGGTTTTTCAGACCGCAGAATTACAACAACATTGAACTGAGCGATCGCTGTGAGATTATTTCAGCCATTTGACTACCAGTGAGCGCCTCCGTAAAGAAAAAGCTATTTGGGATCTAAGGAACAGGTAAATCTCAGAAGAACGTTATAGCCAACTGACCACAGTGTAAAACGGATCAAATTCCTGGAGTATTTATGTTGAGGATGTTATTTTTCTGCTCTCCCATGGAGTGTGAGAAAACCTACCTCTTTGTTTCTCCAAGCATCTCTCACTGCCAGGTTGAGTGAAAAATTGGTGGGGGTGCTATGATATTTTCCACACCCACCATACAAAAATAAATAAATGTGTAGCCAAAGTGATTATTTCCTCCCCCTAATTTGTCAGTGGGGGTAAAGTGCTTTGCTCATCACAATCAGAGAAAAAGAAAGGGAGAGAGAGAGAGAGAAAGAAAGAAGAAAAATGAGAGAGAAAGGAAATAATGAGAAAGAGAGAGAAAACAGAGAAGAAAAGCCTCTTTTTTAAGAGGCAGAAAGCCTTTGATTCAATTCTAATAAATCCAGTATTTTTTAAGAGAGGAAAGGAATGGCGAAGGCAGAGATCTGCTCAAGTTACCTCACCTTCATGGATTGTTAATTGGATCTAAAATGGCTTTGCTCTCCTAAGGAATGGACTGTCTTAGTCGAGAAGTGTGTTGCCACTGACAATGAATGCCTCAAATGTATTTGTGAAAGGGGGGAAGGTGCCTGCTTTCCAAGCAGAGAAAGTCTCAAGTTCATTTCCTAGTTCGGGAAACAGGAAAGTTCAGTTCAGGCAAACATTTTCACAACACTGTTGGTTCAGTTGACATTTTCAGCTGTGAGTAACTGCACTCCAGGCAGGTTCCTATCCTCACCTCCCATTTTCTAAGAAACAGTACATAAGCAAAACGAAAAGAAATAAAAATAAGAAGAGGTCACCTTTGTCCAAAGATTCCACTCTCCTCAGATGGAAACTCAGGAATTTGTATAGTAAACTGTTATTTGTAGTTTTCACCTTGCTTGCATAGCTATCAGCTCTGCAGATGTGAATTTTTTGTTCGCATCAAGAAGAGCACAGCAAAAATTAAAACCCAAAGCAATGACAAAAAGTGAAGATGGTATAAACTGTGAAGGCAATCTTCCATGGGACAAAGCCCAAATTCAGTTATCTGAAATGTGCTGTCCCAGAGCCAGCTTTTTACACCTCTAAAGAAGTGAATAGGGGGTACTTAGTGCTCCCTGAACTTGACTGTATTCTTGCAGCTATTTCATTACCCAGCTAGATAACATCATCAGTGCTAGAAGGCCTTGTAGCATTGATAATGTTACTTAGATCAGTAATGAAACTTAATCAAAAGGGTAGGTGTGACATTTGCTTTCAGGCACACTTGATTTAACAGGGTTTGTGGAAGCTGCAGTTTTTTTTTTGGGGGGGGGGGGTTCAACTTTTAATCAGCTGCTGCCCTCTGCTGATCTCCTAACATTGCTAATTGAATTTCCCATCCATATACAATATTTTTTGCTCCGATAGAACAGGGGTCTCCAAACTGGGCAACTTTTAAGACTTGTGGACTTTAACTCCCAGAGTTCCTCAGGCAGGATGGAGGTGGGGGTTGGTTGTTGTCAGGTTGCAAGGTTTGGAGACCTCAGCTGTAGAAATAAGGAAGATGACCGTGACAGCAGAGGGGGATTGGCTCAGTGACTTAATGACACTGGAAATGGTCTCAGCTCGCTGATTGGAGCCCTAATTCTGCCTACCACCGTCCTACATGTTTTTCAATTTTTAAAAAACTCATACACTGCTCTTGGTTTTTCCAATTCTGGCATTCGGGGAGTTGTGAAATAAATGGTTCATTGCTTATTCATTCTTCTTTGTCCTCTGATCACTGAGATCTTATGATGTTTGTTTTTTCTGTCCTCGGGCTGGAAATGCATTTATGTTGCTTATGATTGATTGTGTTTTATTTGTTGTGAGCCACAGGGAGTCAGAAGGAGTGGGTGGCATATGAATGGACTGAAAAATAAATAAAAAGTTGGGAGTCCAAACGCAGCTTGATGATTGATTTTTCAGGTATGAGAGCTATCAAGAAATCTGAAGTTTCTCCTCCTGACAATACTTTAGAGCTCCCCCCCCCCTCCTTTTTCAACTTTCTTTAGAAATGGATGGCTTGATCTTTAGTTTTCCTTGTCACAATCAAAGCAGGGGTCCTATACAAATGAGGGAATACCTTCACTTTGCTATCCTAGTTGTGCTAAGCAACTGAGACCTTCACCACTTGGGAGCTGCCAACAAGAAGCATGTACTGTATGTGAGTCATCAGAGTGTAACACAAACGTAACAAAATCCAAAATGTAAATAAATATCCTTTAATGCCTCCAACTTGGCCCCACTGTTCAATAATTCTCAGTTGGAGATAAAACATACTCAAAAATTGTCTTCAAAAGAAAGCAATACAGTCCAAATTTAATGAGCAGATGGAGGTGAAATAAAAAACTAAACTGCAGTGATGAAATTTCCACAACAAACAGGAGAAGTATTTATCAAATTCAAGGAGATAACAAGGCACAGTCTATTTGAAGGACGTCAACCAAGATAACCTCAAACCAAAATAAAACACACTTTGTTTCCAGAATTTGCCAGTACGCAGGTCCAAACTCTTATGCAGTTCTCATACTTGCAGGCCGTGAAGAGGATTAAGGCCCTCTCCTCCCAAGTAGACCACCTCTCTCCCTTATCTTCTCCTTCCTGCGTGCCTTAGGATGGATAGGGGATAGGCCTGGGTCCTCTGACTGCTCAGCCGGCCTCTGCCCTTTCACAACCTCCTCCACAACCTCCGGAGCCACACTTCTACTCCCTGTTGGCTGTTCCTCCTCTCCCTCAGAGTCAGTCTCCAGCAGGGGCATGATAGTGGCTGATTCTTTTAAGGAAGGGATGTTCATCCTGCACTACAGCTAGACCTCAACTTACAACCATTTGTTTGAATGGCGATTCAAGATTACTGTGGCACCTAAAAAAGGATTTATGACCAGTAAACAAAGGGATGGGGTTCACACAACATGCTTTATCACAAAGTAGTAATGCTATGATAATTATATGTGAATAAGAGCCATTTTAGGGGAGTGGTTAAAGCACCAGGCTAAAAACCAGGTGAATGTGAGTTCTAGTCCTGCTTTAGGCATAAAGCCGGCTGGATTCATCTGGAACCTGCTGTGGTGCTAGTATGATCTGCAACATCTGGAACCTGGTATAGTGCTGGCATAGTCTTCTGCAGCATCTGGATCATGCGATGGTATTAACAGTCTCCCAAAACATCTGGAACCTATTGCATGCTAGCATGGTCTTCTGCAAAATCTAAGCCCTTTCGTTTCCCAAGTTGATCCTTGAAAAGGGGAAGAGTGCTGTATGTACTACAGCACCCATTACTCCAAACCATGGGAGTTGACAGTTGTGGTCCAACTAATCTGGCGACCTTCGGTTGTTGGTAAAACACACACACACACACACACAAAAGTGGAGCGTATTGTTTGTTTGTTTGTTTTGACAACTTAGAACTTAGAATAACTTTATTATCAATTTGACTGTACACGAATGAGCATACATTAAGATGAAATTTCGTGGCAAAGGGTCCACACCTCTAATATACACTGATTGTTCCCGTGGTTTTGCACGCACTCACTGCGCTTCAAAACCAGCTTTCTCGGCGTTCTCCTAAAAGCGACCCTCGCCAACAGCAAAATTCGCGGGTCTGGCCCTTTAAGAAAAAAAAAGGAGGCGTCGTAACCTTGGAGACAGAAAGGATTCCAGCGCCTTTTTCCTGTCCCCCCGTCTTGACGCCATCCGCCTGCGCCCAGCTCTGCGGAAGGCGGCAAACGACGTCACCGCGAGCGCGACGGAGGAGCAACGGGCGATCTCTGAGGATGTAAGTAGCAGGGAGGTGCTAATCCGTCGCCATCTGGCTCGGGGTGGCCGTGAGAGCGCCGGGAAGCGGTTCGCCGGGCCGCCGAAGAGCCTCTCTGCAGGGTCGGCCTGGTGGAAGAACGTGAGGCCGCTTCGGGAGCGCGGGAGGCCCCGGACGGAAAGTGGGGAGGGGAGGCTCCTCTGAATCCGGAGGACGGGGCGGCGTGCGGATGGGTGACGTAGAACCCAGCTGGCCCCGCCCCTTTCTGGCCTCTTGCTCAAAGCAAGTTCCTTGTTTTTTTTTTTTTGGGGGGGGGGGGGGCTGATGGAGCTGCTCCCCTCTTTTTTTCGGGGTGAGGGAGAGAAGGAAGGGACTGGGTAAGTAAAAAAAAGTAAGTTTTGCACCATTTGCAGGCAAATGCTGCCCTGTCAGGTTTTGCATGGTGTGCTGTTGCTGCTATTGCAAAATAAGAATAATAATTTGATTTATTCCAGGGTGTTTTTTTTTTTTGTTTTTTAATTGCATTATGTACCCTTTCAATCCGGTTGGGGCTCTGGTTGGTTTTCAGGGTGCATCATAAGGCGGCGTGGATCATGCGGAGTTACAAAATGATACCTCGGTGTAATGAAGCTCAGGTCTTGCCTTGGGTGGCTTCCAAATGGTCCGCCAACTTTCCAAAAGGCTTCTTTTGGGCATCTGATCGATCGGCTGGAATTCGGATGGTCGCTCAGAAGAAAAGCTCAGGGGGGAGCTTCCGTTTTGTAGCTTGTATTCCCATTCATAGCTAAGGAGCGAAGAGATAGTGGTGGAGCTTGATTTGTGGGTTGAAAAACAGAGCTAGGATAAAGAAAGTAGCAGTGAGATAAAAGTCAAGTGTTATCTGGGTGTTTTTTTTAATTGTGCAGTGGCAAAATATCTTGTTCCATCTCTTAAAAAGGATTAAATTGCAGGTTTGTTTATATGCCAGTCGAGTGTCATAGCAGACTCTTAACTTTTGCTTTCCAGGTGAAACCGAGTGCTTACACAGCCATTCCAAACTAACATATTTCAGTTTCTAAATAATCAAATAATCTCATATTGCCTGTTGTGGCCCAACGATCTAAAAAAATTGTAGTACAAACTTTAAAATATGTTTAGCGCTTCTTTCTCCTTCCAAAAGCGTGACCCCAAATACGTTTGCTGGAGAAATGCTTGCATAAACTTCAGTAGAAATATATGCAAGTATAATTGTCAAATATGCTATGCTATACTTTTACAGAGAGTATATCTTTTAGCATGCTGCTGTATATTTTATACTGAAGATTAAAAGAAAAGTAATTGTACCGATAGCGGCTAGAACAGAGAATGGTTTGTTTTACTATGATTTGTTGAATAACTTGACCTGGTTAGTTCAGCTATTAATCACAGATCATGCTTGATTGGATCATACTTATCCCAAGCTCTTTAAGAAGGAGCTGTAAGTCTGGGAGCTCTCCCCCCCCCCCCAAATTTTATTCATGTTTAATTTTATTCATGTTTTATTTTTAATTTAGTTTCCTATTCAAAGATCCTGTCTGTATTTGTGTCAGAAGCTCCCACAAAGGGTGCTTCTGGGTTGCAGCACATTTGTGCAGGAGACTCCAGAATGCCAAAAATTATACAGTTCTGGGAAATCTCTAGACGGGAAAACCTTTTTACGATTATGGCGAAAAACCTGTCTCCTTTCTTTGTTTAATATTAGAGGTCCTTCGAAAATATTCAAATACAGTATCTTGTAAGGTGTACAATGTAGATCAGTGTTTCTCATCATCCTAATTTGTGTGGATTTCCGGTCCCAGAATTCTCCAGTCCACACAACTTAAATTTGCTCAGATTGGGAACACTGATTTTGATTGTTCAGCAGGTGCCATTTTTAGCCAGGTGTCATTTCGTGTTACATCATCCCAGTGGTTGGGGGGGGGGGGGGGAACTACAGTGCTTTGCATGAATATTGCTTAATATCACTGCCGTCCTTATCAAGTAGGATTTCCCCCCCCCCCCTTCTGCCTATATGTTAATTGTCTCTCAATGCTTTTTTTATCTTGTCACTAGGCTGCTCTCTGGAGCTTCTTGCACTCGCTTAGGGATCCATTAGCTTTCAGATAAGTGAGCCCTCACCCCACAGAGCTGCTTTGGGACTCGGAAGGGGAAAATGGAACTATCAGGAATGAAAAAGAAGAGCTTGCTGGCCATCAAAGAAAATAATAAAAAGTCCAGCACTAGGTAACCACTGTCTGAATCTTCAAAGCCTAAATTCTTCCAGGAACTGGGGGGAGGGGGAGAGAGCTTTGCAGCCTACTAGGACTTTCCTGGAGAGCATTATGTAATGACAGTACTCGACTTAACGACCACAGTTGAGACCAAAATTTCTGTTGCTAAGCAAAGCAGTTAAGTGATTTTTGCCCCATTTTATGACTCCTGCCACAGTGATTAAGTGAATCACTGCAATTGTTAAGTTAGTAACACCGTTATCAGGTGGATCTGGCGTCCTCATTGACTTTCCTTGTCAGAAGGTCACAAGAGGTATATTCACCTTATCCTGAGACATTGCAACTGTCATAAATAGGAGTCAGTTTGCTGAGTGTCCAAAATTTGACCATGTGACTAAAATGGACCTGAAGTGTGAAAAACGGTCATAAGTCACTTTTTTCTCCCAACGACTGTAATGTTAAAACAGTCACTAAACAAACGGTCGAGGACTGTCTGTAATTAGAAATGCTTCTCTTTGCTCCTTTCAATAATTTCCACATGTGGCTCTGGCTTTCTTTAAACCTGCTCTATAGAGGCTGGGAATTTTGTGACATCATCATGCTTTTGTTGTGGTGCGGTGGCCTAGAGGTGGAACTCTCGCCTCACAACCAGGAGGCTGTGAGTTCAGTCCTAGGTAGAGGCAGATATTTCTCTTCTCTCGACACGATGAGAATATATCTGCCGAACAAAACTCCGCATTGGCAACAGGAAGGGCATCCAGCCAGTAAACATTCAATTCCATTCAGTTGCCTGGACTCCACCCTGCAAGGGATTATGGGGTCTTTAAAAGGAGATGATCATTCTTTTGTTTGGCAACTGAAATTAGAAGATAACTTTCTGGCCTTTTTATGAAAGGGCTCCCTCTCCAAGCAAGCGCAAAGACCGGACCGAAGAAAAATCCAAGGACCGATCCAAAGACAAACCACCCACAAAGGAGTCAGGCGAAAAGGACCGTGGGCGTGACAAAACCCGCAAAAGGCACAGTGCCTCCAGCGGCAGTAGCAGCACCAGGTAAGTGGTATCCTAGCCAGGGGTGGGATATGATAGGGTAAACTACCGGTTCAGAATTTACGAGATTCCCTGCAGGCTATGAGTTGCAAGCCTGTAAATCATCATCAGCATGCTGCGTGCAGAGAAGCAGCCTTTGAAACAGCCCTCTTTTCCTGCTTTTCTAACTGCAGCTGTGCCTTGTTCGGCAGCTGAAGTTGAAAAAGCAGGAAATAAAGGTCAGGTAAGAGCCCAGGTGGGTGGGTGGGCAAAAACATCAGCAGACCTAGAACTGGTTCTAGGTCTGCTGCTCTTCAGAGCTACCGGTTCTATAGAGGTGGACAGAAGCGGTAGAAACCCACCCCTGATCCTAGCATTCCTGAAAAAGTGTCAATGCAGGGCCACATCGTTGGTTCTTGGGAGCTAGAAACTCACTTCCTGAGGAATTCTGGTGGGGAGGCAGAGTTTCAGAGTTTCAAGATTGTCCCCTAACTGGATATGGAGCGCCAAGGATGTGAAGGGCCTGTCTGTAAGAACATGGATAGGAACAATTTTACTTGGTGCCGTACATATTTACTTGGTACTGTTAGAATAGTTTTCATTGTTTTTATGCTGTATGGTGTACACTGCCCAGAGTCACATGTTGAGATGGGTAGCAGTAGAAACCAACCAATTTTAAATTATTATGTTACATATTTCCATTCACCATGGGATGAGGAATTTTAGGGATAGTGACCAAGAAGGTTTGCATCTGGTCTTGCTGTAAAGTTTTGATAGAAATGATCCACTTAAAAAAACATTAATTAAACATTGATTAAACATTGATTAAAAATCATTCCTCTTTCTTGATGTATGTTTGGGGTTTGTGAGGGCTCCTTGCAAGCATTCTAGATCCCGGGACTTGATTCTGCTCAGTTGTGGTGATACGTTTGTTGCTTGTCTTCTGTCAGGTCTCGGTCCAGTTCCACCTCCAGTTCAGGGTCAAGCTCCAGCACTGGGTCCAGCAGTGGTTCCAGTTCCTCTTCTGCCTCAAGCCGTTCAGGGAGCTCCAGTACTTCCCGCAGCTCCAGCTCCAGCAGTTCTTCAGGCTCTCCGAGCCCTTCCCGGCGTAGACATGACAATCGGAGACGGTCCCGTTCCAAGTGAGTGGGCACTGCCTGTGGGGATGTGATCCACCTGGACTTGGGTGAGGAGGCTTAAAAGTCTTGGGAGTTGGGGACTTGTTGTCACCAATTGCTTTAAATCGGAGGTTTTCGGACGCTTCGGTTTATCGATCCTTTTATGAAGAGTTTCAGATTATTTGTAGATCACAGACACACACACATTATTTTAATAGTGATCTGAATATTAACCATGATAATAACATTGGATCTTAGATAGTCCATTAATCCTTGGAGGTGATATTGACCACTCTGGAGAACTCTGCTTTAAATCTTTGTTGGTGTAATTGTTGTAAATGCCAGTTGATTACGTTTACCTGAAATGGTAAGTCAATGAGTTATAATGCAGAACATTGTAGGCAAAACCTGTCAGCATTCCAACTAACAACCTCCAACCCAATAAACTCAGAGACAAGCATTTTCTCAAAAGTTCTATTTTATTAGAATTGTCATGTTGGCACATGTGGGAAAACCCGAATCTGGGAGTTCCGGGTTTTCCTTTCCCAAAAGAGAAATGAAAGATCCATCCCCTGCACTCATCAGTCCATTACATGGCCCAATCAAATCTTTGTCCCAGCTGGAGACATCCCTCCAGTCATTCCCCTCCAGGTGCAGGGCAACATGTCTTTCACACTCTGAGAATGAATGTTATTGTGTCTAATCTTCTACCCCACTGTGAAATCCCCCTTCCCAAATTCCCAGGCATTGAATGTGACAGCTTCAAAGCTTCCAAGGTAAAAAAATGGCTCCCAAGGCTGACACCCTCATTGTGGCCCAGTTTTGTATTTAAACACCCCAAATTCCTGATAAGATTTTGTAGAATGTAAATGCTAGATCTTTTTTAATTAATTTTTTAAAAGCCTAAAAATCAGGAGCTTGCGGGCACCTTTTATAACTAAGACATTTTATTGAAAGATTTTAAGAGATGTATCTCCTTTTATCAGATGCAGAGTGGCCAGACTGATGTAGGATTTAAACTTGGGTGAGGTAGGAGGCAGGGAGGGGATAATAGTTTGATTTACACGTATGTAAATCCAATGGTTTTTTTTTATCACATTCCAATTGTTAATAGATAAGGTACTTGTAATCCCATGAATTTGCATAATCAATTTATCTGCTCTCCTTCCCCCATCTGCCCCCATTCTAAATCCTACATCTAACTGCTCTGCATTTGATGATGAGAGCTGCAGCTCAGGAACCTGCTGCCTTTCATAAGGTTTATTGATCAGAAGAGTTGCTACCAAGCTACTGATTTTTTTTTTGCTTCCATAGATTTAACACTGCCGTCTTCCCATCATGTCTGAAGATCCAACATTGAAACGTTCATCATTCTGACATGCTGTTGTTTAAATAGCATGCCATTTAAATGGTAGCCAGCAACTGACTTTTATCACAAGCTTGCTCCTTAGAAAATGATCTTTTTTTTTCTCCAGATCTAAACCACCCAAGAGAGACGAAAAAGAACGGAAGAGGAGGAGTCCCTCCCCTAAGCCCACCAAAGTTCACGTCGGGAGGCTCACCAGAAATGTCACAAAGGTAATTGTAACCAGGCACTTAATTGGATTCAAAAAGAAGAAAAATAAGGCCCTGAAGGAGCAGAATCAAAATCATAATCAATTTTGAACATTGGGAATTTGGAATCACATTGTAAAAGAACTTAGGCTGGACTCATAAAAACATGAGTATTATTCCAGGAGGAATAACTCAGGCTTACATTTAATCATCCTGCTCCACTGTTCTCGGTTCCATTGGTGGTTCTAAAGAAAAACCTTTCCCCACTTCACAGACCCAATTGCTGTCTGATGCTTTTTCCATTGCAGACCTAATTGTGCCTGTCAGTTGAGCTCGCTGTCTTAATGCCTTGCTTCTATCCCTTCTGGTATTTCTGTATTATTTTTCCTCTAAATATATTCAGGAATATATTTTGGCTAAGGTAAGAAAGCAAATCTGAAACAAATCCCTCTGCATGGATTTGGCTGATAGGCATACATCTTGGTTAAAGGTGTAGCTGTTTCTTATTCAATATTCTTTCAGAAGCCTAATGATAATGGGAATATATAGGGAATTTCTTTTTCTTTTTCCTTTAAGGATCATATCATGGAAATATTTTCTACATACGGAAAGATCAAGATGATTGATATGCCAGCAGATAGGCTCAACCCGCATCTTTCCCGAGGCTATGCCTACGTAGAGTTTGAGAATCCAGATGATGCTGAAAAGGCACTGAAACACATGGATGGAGGTAGGTGTCTGGAATTAAGAGGGTTCCAGATTGAGTGTCAAGGAAAATTGGGATGGGGGGAGGATTAAAGGGGGCTCCTGTGGACTTCAGATGGCTGGCTGGGGAATTCTGGAAGTTGAAATGCACACTTCTTCAATTTGCCACAGTTCAGAAACACTCTTTGCAAAGATAGATTGCTAATTATTGGTAAACTTTCGTCTCATTGATGTGTTTTTCCTACTGACTTCCTTTGAAATGAACATCTATCCATTCCCAAAGCGCCCACGTCCTACATTTTCTCCCTCTCCGTGTGTGCTACAAGAACAATTTCCAGTTGGTATTTTATGCAGGCAGAATGAGAAAGTGTGCTTTCTAAAGTGGTTTGATAGCTACAGCACCACGATATTCTTCTGTGATTCAAACAGGTCAAATCGATGGGCAGGAGATTACCGCCACAGCTGTTTTAGCTCCTCGTCCAAGACCTCTTCCAAGGCGTTTTACTCCTCCCAGAAGGATGTTGCTACCACCCCCTATGTGGCGCCGCTCACCACCACGCATGAGGAGAAGGTAGGTTGCCTTAATCAGTGTTAACGGATGCCAGCCCTTTCATGCTTATAGATCAAGAAACAAGACATTCCAGAAATGCCACTCTATGGATGCAGGGTGCCATGATACCTTAAAACGCTGAAATTTTTTTCTTCTTCATCTTGTACTAAACATAATCAATGCAAGGATATTCGGAGTTTTTTCTTCTCACACTGCTGTCAATTTCTGGACTATGTAATTGCTTCTCTGAGTCTCCCTTTAATGGCTCTTGCATTCCTTCTGAATCCCTTCACAGTAAGGCAGGGCTATTGTGGTTAATCGGATATGCATCTTTCTTCCGCACCTTGATAGAAGCAGTCGTTCTAACCTAGTTTTCCCAAGATCATGAACCAGACTCCTCATCCCGATAAACCCCTTTTATTTCGGTTAAAGTGAATTCCTCTCCAGCAAAGTCCCGGCAAACAGTCTTTCATGAGATTTCATAGCTGCAGACCTTCATCGGGTTTGGAGAGTTGCCAGGTTAATATCTTCCAAATGCCATGCTGTAGCAGCAATTACTTTGCAAGAAGTCAGGAACAGATCTTCACCTTAATGAATTGACCTAATTGTCTCCTGCAAACACCACTCCCCTTTTGCTCCCCTTTATTCCCCATAGGAGGGGCCATTCACTGTCTATCTGTGCCTTTACTTCCAAGTCGACCCTTGTTCCTGAGCTGTTCCTTTCTCCTGGCAGCTCTGTGTATGCACATATTGGGAAGAGGCTCCAGCTGTTCTTCTGCCTCACTGATGTCTGACTCCGAAGGCAGCTAATAACTGTAAGACAGCCCTGGGCCAATCTCTGCCTCTGACACAGAGCACTTGTCACAGTCCAGACTCCAGGACTGGCCCATGTTCCTCCACAACCTCCTCACTGTTTGAGTCTGTCGCCAGCTCTGCTGACAGGCCACAACAGCAGTATTTTTGGAATGGAAGTGTATGTACCTTGTAGCAATAAGTTTATTAATGTTTTCAATTGTCAGAAGACTTCTTGAAACCCTTCTTTGGGAGCCATTATTGTGGTCATCAAATAAAACTCTATTTTTATTTTAAAGGGACACCTGTCCTAGGTCCTTCCGAATGCATCCAAGAAACTTGAGTTTCCCATTCAGAAAAAGGCAGGCAATAAACAAATAGCCTGCGAAAACATCTTTGAATTGTGCTGATTATCCTGTACTAAGGAGGTGGGGCTCTTCTTCATCTGAATCTGTTTCCTTTCAGATCCAGGTCTCCCAGGCGCAGATCCCCAGTTCGCAGGCGATCCAGATCCAGATCTCCAGGCCGGAGGCGTCACCGCAGTCGATCCAGTTCCAACTCTTCTCGATAAAACAAAGGACTAGGCAGTTCTGGTTTTTTTTTTTTTTTTTAAGTTAAAAATGCACCCATTTAAAATGGTCTCTTTTTTAAGGAAAAAAATGGAATCAGAATAAAGGAAAGGCACAGTTGAGCAATGAGAAAAACTAGCTAAGAATCTTGGATCGGATAGGGTGAAGATGTTCCTTTGGTTTTGACATTCTCAAAGATAATTTGTTGTTTTAGACATAAATCTTTACAATTCCAAGAAAATTGGCTGCTTCCTAGACATGCTAAAATGGCTCGGACATACATTGTCAAAATATCTTTGTCCCCTTTCACTAAATCAGTCCTTTTTTATACCCCCACTTTGTTTCTGATCCTCTTGCCAGCCCAGAATTATATTTTGCCCGTTGGCCATATTGGTTATTGAATCTGTGACAAACTGAAAATACCCCTTAAATTAAACTCTTATTAATGATAGAGAAAAAAAATCCCAGTTCCTGCCAAGAACGCTGTAAATCTCAAAACACATGAGCTGAAAAATTGTATTTTCCTGATCTCTGTTTGGGAGGTGGGTGGAAGCGAGGATTTTGTGATTGGAATAACTGAGGTTCAGTTTCTAAAAGGCCAGAGAGCCTTCAGCCTGTTGTACAGTCATTACTATAAAATTTGATTTTTGTATAACTTGGTGGCATCTTGTAGTCATGTTGTGTTTGTACTTGTGTAGAATGACAAATAAACCAAGAAGGTTTAGGGTGTGAATGAATTATTGCTCATTGAAAATTACAGTAATCATCTTGGTTTAATATTTTAGCAAATAAGTTGGCAGTGAAAGCTGGGCACCACTAACAAGGATCAGAAAAACACTCCAGAATTTCTAGGTTAGGTTTCCCTAACCTGGCGTCTTCTGGGTCAATTAAGTCTACAATTTGCAGCTTAGATGAATTATCTGCGTGGATCGAACTATATTGGGGAGAAAATATATTTAATATTTTTACTCCATAAACCAGTGTTTGCCAACCTGGGCAGCTGTGATGTGTGGAAATGAAAAACCCTGCCCTAGACAAGTTTTTACATGGTTGGATCTTGCGATCTCTATTAATACCTACCATCAAGGGCAGTTAATCTCAAATATTTAGGGTCTCCTGTTTGAGTAGGGGTTGGACTAGAAGACCTCCAAAGTCCCTTCCAACTCCAGTTATTCTGAAGACTTGGATAGTAACTGTAAGCGCAGTGTTGAATAAACCTGTGTATTGAGCAGAGTTACCATTGCAGTAATTTTGAAGGGGATCCAGTCTTCCAAGAGGTTCAGGGAGAGTCACACTAGAGTGATTATCAACCCCATTGCTTTCTCAAGAAAGCACATGCTCAGATCTCTAAATCTCTCTCTCTCTTTTTATGGGATCTCAGATCTGCTCTTTTGATGAAGTGCCGGAAATCAGCATGAACTACATTCTGCTGTATGTTTAACAGACACACACACAACTGTTCCATGTGGAGCAGTGGCCCCCAACCTTTTGGGCCCCAGGGACTGGTTCCATGGAGAAAGGTTTTTCCCCAGACCGGAGGGAACATGATTTTGCATGCTGCTGCCTGCATCCTTGCGGGTGGGGCATGCTTTGTGCAGATTGGGGGTGAGAGACCCCTGATGTAGAGGCCAAGAACTATGGCTTATATATGATGCAAGCTGCAGTCACTATTTTAAAGCAGGGGTCTCCAACCTTGGCAACTTTAAGCCTGGCGGATTTCAATTCCCAGAATTCCCCAACTGGCTTGGGAATTCTGGGAGTTGAAGTCCGCCAGGCTTAAAATTTGCCAATGTTGGAGACTCCTGCTTTAAAGTGTACAAATGCAGGCAATTGTGTGGATGCAGTCACCCAGGGGTCTTCAAACTTGACAGCTTTAAGACTTGCGGTCTTCAGCTCCCAGAATTCCTCCTCCGATCATGTCAGCTCAGGATTTGTGGGAGATGAAGTCCAACAAATCCAGAGCAGTGGCCTAGAGATGGAGCTCTCATCTCACAATCAGGAGGCTGTGAGTTTGATCCTAGGTGGAGGCAGATATTTGGAATAGACGCTCCTACTTGAGCAGCGGGTTGGACTAGATGTCCTCCAAGGTCCCTTCCAACTCTTTTATGTTCTATGTGCCTTCAACATTGGACAATTTCTGTCCTCTTTAAGTCTTCAACTTGACAAGTTGGAAGACCCTTGCAGTAACCCATAAAATCTAGCGCAACAGGGATGACTACCACCATGCAAAATCAACCAAAAATGCATGGCAAAATAAACAGCAAGCCAAGAGGAGGGTGCGTTTTTCTCCCTGAAGGATGGAACTTTCAAAATACATTTTCCTACCCCTTGTTGCAAACGTCCTGTGAATACAGGCTCATTTTTGAACGCGTAATAGGAGAATACAATGGAGGGGCGCTCCTCGGTTACTGTCTCTTTAAGACGGGTGGGCGGGATGAAGGCCGGCCTCGCGCGCCAGTTTTGACCAGTCGCGGGGAGAGCTAATTCGTCAGGCACGCGAGAGCGGTGATAGAGTTTGGAAAAGCGGGAGCTTAGAGTGGCCCTCAACTCTTAACTTCCTGTCACGAGGGAACCCAGATTGATGCCAACCGCTCCAAGTCACTGCGAAGTTGGCACCGAGAGAAATCCTAGAGCGCCCCTTGTTTTCCTCCGGAGGCGCGTTCGCAGAACTCGGGTCGGCTAAAGTGAGTGATAACCCAAATATAATAACGCCCTTTGAATATAAATATATATAACCTCAGAAAACATATATATATGTTTATGTATAACATAT
>BLBF01000067.1:4691189-4725013 GCA_015471245.1 Laticauda colubrina
TATTTATATATATATAAACAAATATATATATATATAATATGTTTGTGTTCAGACGTTCTGGAGTTCGTAAAATACCCCTGTTGGGTTCACACGTGACGTGCATTGCTTAAATTAATTTTGCATTGCTTAAATGCATTGCTTAAAATTGTAAATTTTGCATTGCTTAAAATTGTAAATTTTGCATTGCTTAAATGAATTGCTTAAAGTTGTAAACTAAAGTCGTAAAAGCTGGTTCAAAACCAAATTCTACAGCGCTGTGTAGCTTTCTCGTCACAAGTGTAGCCATAAATGTGTGTGTGGAGGGGAAGATATAGTAATATATTAAATCTGTATACCTTACATAAACATATGGTTATTATTATAAATGTATGTTTTCCTTCCCAAAAGACCAGCCGCTCATAGGTGACTGATGTATTTTGCATTATCCTAACAAGTTTTTTTCCTTATCCTAATGAGTTTCTGTTTTTTCTTAAGATAACAGTTAAATAGATTAGCACAGAATTCTTTATTGACCAAGTGTGATTGGACACACAAATTCTGGTGCATAAGCTCTCAGTGTATACATACAAGCAATACTATTGATAAATCATGATCATAATAATCGTAAAAATACATTTATCATAAATCATAAGATACAACACTTAGTGATAGTCATGGGATACTAAATAAGCAATCAACATAAATCATACTAGGATACTAATTAAACAATATAAATCATAAGATACAAGCAACAAAGTTATAGTCATAAGATAAGGAGTTAGGTAATAGGAAAGATGAGAAGAATAATATAATACAACCTTACTAGACAACTTGATAGTGTTGTTGAATTAATTGTTTAGCAGAGTGATGGCATGGGGGAAAAACTGTTCTTGTGTCTAGTTGTTCTGGTGTGCAGAGTTGTTCTATTGTGTCGTTTTGAGGGTAGGAGTTTATGTCCAGGATGTGAGGGGTGTGTCGATATTTTCACAGCCCTCTTTTTGACTCATGCAGGATACAGATCCTTGATGGAAGACAGACTGGTTGCAAGGTTTTTTTCTGCAGTTCTAATTATCTGTTGAAGTCTGTATCTGACATGGTTGGTTGCAGTCCCCAAACAGACAGTTATAGATGTGCAGATGACAGGTTCATTAATTTCTCTGTAAAACTGTATCAGCAGCTCCTTGGGCAGTTTGAGCTTTCTGGGTTGACTCAGGAAGAATATTGTTTGTGTGCTTTTTTTGATGACGTTTTGATGTTCGGTGTCCATTTCAAGTCTTGAGATATTACATAGAACCTAGAAATTTGAAGGTCTCTACTGTTGATACTGGGTTGTCTGGTATTGTAAGAGGCGGCAGTATTGGAGGGATTCTCCTAAAATCTACCATCATTTCTACAGTTTTGAGTGTGTTCAGTTCAAGATTGTTCTGGCTGTATATATGCTCCTACTATCTTCTGAACGATGTATCAAACTTCTCATTTTTCCTTCTAGAAGCAGCCAGGAGAAATGGATCCTAAGTTGCATGATGTTCATAATACAGTGAAAGAAGCAATTAGCACCCTACATTCTTGCAGAGATTGTGCCCAGATCCAGGAGACTTTGTGGGCAGTCAGGAGGTATCTTGATGAATCTGAAAATCCACCCTCCATAAAACAGAAGGAAGAATTTACCCGCAATCATTTTACTGTCTTGGTTCAGTATCTGCTCAGCAACCTGAGTCCTGATTGGCCAGAGCAATTTCCATCAGAGGAAGCCAAAGAACTGTGGGCTAGTTTCTTCATTGATGGACCAGCAGATCAATCTTTTATGGCTCTAACGGATGCTATAATTTTTGCAGAGTAAGCACAATCTCTCTCCCTATAATGATATAATTATTTCAAGAGCTGCCTTCTTTTCCTAGAGGGCTAGCCAAATAAAAGTTATCAATAAGTTGTTATGGCCAGTATTTCTCTCTGCAGGTCGAGTTTTCGTCTGAATAAAGCAGTTGATACCCTAGAGCAATTCTTGCAGAAGTCCAGACTCTCTGCTTTAATATGGGAAATCTGCAAGCAGCATACAGAAGCCGGTTCTCCGGTTCTGTGCGAAACAATTCTCAACAAAGTTGTATGTTTACCAGATCACTTAGGGAACAAGCTCCAGGAAGTCAACCGACCAGTCTTCTACCCTCAAAACTATTTTCCATTGCTTGGCATGGAAATTATCCAGGTGATGGAAAGAATTTCTGGCTCGCTACGTGGTAAGCATTGACAGACAAATTAATGTATCTAGGGGGTGAACAGGCAAAAACTGCTGTGAACTACTGATCAGGAGGGAAGGGTGTATGAGCGAAAATAAATAGAATTACAGGAGAAAACAGTTTTTTAAATGATAAGGTGTTTGCTTCTAAGATAATTTATATAAACAGTTCTACATGCTGGGATTGAAAATAGAAGTTACTCCAAAGTCTACAAGTGGGAAAACGATCTTCCAGTCATAAACTCCCACAAGTAATAATGGCACTTCAGTCTATCATTAGTTAGACCAGTGTCTTTCAATCTTGGCAACTTTTAAGATATGTAGATTTCAACTCCCAGAATACCCCAGCCAACTTGCTCACCAGAATACTGGGAGTTGAAGTCCACACATCTTAAAGTTGTTAAGGTTGAGAATCACTGAGCTTGATATTGTTTCTGTTTCTCTCATCAAGTGTGTTTTGGCTGGCTTGGAGAAAGTTAAAGCAGAGTGAGTATTGATTTAAAAAAAGATTTTGGGATAGAAATGGATCTGACCAATCCCTTCACTGTTGTGCTTTTATGTATTTCCAGATGGTTTGGATTGTTCCATCTCCTTTGTATCTCAAGTGTTAGGAAAGGTCTGTGTGCATGGAAGACAAAGTGAGTACTGTATATGATATTGCTGTTTTTCTGTTGCTCAGATTGAATGAAATATGTAAGTGGAGGGCTACCAGCAATCCATAAGCTCTTTTTCCTCTTCAAAATGTTACAGGTTTAAGATTGAGGATTTGAACTAAGCCAACTAAGGAGTAACATAAATATGGAGCAGATTGTTATTGAAGGAAAGAGAGGGTGCGCAATTTTCTTGTCGTCTGTGGTGCAAACAAAATTGTCTTGTGGAGCATTATGCCTCACATAGTGGGGATGCTGGGTTGGAGGTTAGCAAGCTCATGTTTGAGACTTGAATGTTGCTAGGTGGTGGAGTGAGCTCCTGTCATTCACTCCAGCTCCTTGATGGGGACATGAAAGGAGCCTCCACAGGAATCCCTAGGCAACAGTGATGTCACCCCCAAATCCCAAAATCTTCAACATTACACTGTCTACTATTGACCTCACTTGTTCCTAAGAGATCTATAGGGAGCATGCATAAGTGCACCAAAACATACCTACTGTCCCTGTCCTATTGTTTATTTTTTCTTATTCATATCCATTTCATGTATTTATAACCATGTTTAGACTTATACCTGTTATCTAATCATTGTTTGACCAAATAAACAAATAATCCTTTTGACCAGAAAGCGCTTTAAACGGTGCCTTCAACACGAACGAGATGGGAACAAAAATATCAAAGCACATTGGGTAGCTTTTTGGCTTGACGACTCTTTTAAAAATCTACCTTCTGAAAAAGAGCGAGGACAGCTTGTTTTATGAGCTCTGTCTTGCTTTTCCCAATCTCAAAAGTGCATGGTTTTGCTGTTTCTTAACGCAGAAGAAATCTTGAGCGTGTTGGTGCCTCACCTAACCAATTGCACTCAGTCTGATTGCATCTGGCAGAGAATCTCTTGGCGACTATTTGAGAGCGTGCCCGATCGCTGGATGGAAGCAGTGGTCTGTGGCTTGGTCCAGGCAGTCCCAGGGTAAGAGTTACTGGGAGAAGATGGGGCTATGACACATGAACTTTTTGTCTTTTTCTTGTTCTGGCAACACCTGGATCTAGCAGCCATCAAGAGGCCATACTGCTGCAAGTTAAAATTAATGCTAGTCTAGTGAAGAGAAGGACCAGGGGAGACATGAGAGCAGTCTTCCAATACTTGAGGGGCTTCCTCTAGTGGTAAAGAGAGGAAGGGAGCAAGCTATTTTCCAAAGCACTCGAAGGCCAGACAAGGAATAATGGATGGAAACTGAACAAGTGGAGATTCAACCTTGTGGGTGTTTCATCACTTGAGACCTTCAAAAAGACATTGGACTGTCAGAATTCACGTGGGGTCTCCTGCTTGGAAGGGGGGAATGGACTAGATGACCTACAAGGTACCTTCTAACTCTGTTAATCTGTTAATCATGGGTCAACACTGTGTCTGAAAGCTGGTTTGGTCTAGTGGTAAAGGTGCTGGCTTATAAACCAGGAGGCTGAGTTCTAGTCTCACTTTAAGAATAAATGCCATGTTATGACGTTGGGCCAGGCTTTTTCTCTCAGTCCAACTCACCTTCCAAGGTTTCCATATTGTGGAAAATAGATGGAGGAGGGAATTTTAGAAATGTTCATTTCCTTGAGTTACTTATAAAGCAATTAAGCCAGGATAAAAATCAGCCACTCCAAGATCTAGTGGCTTAGTTTTGAACACTACTAGCAGTAGTTTTGAACTACTAGTAGTTTTTAATACAACAGAACAGTTTCACTGCTCTTCAGTTTTCCTGTTGCTGGTCATTTGTGCCTCAGTTCGCAGATTATACTAAAGAAAACCCCAACTATCTTACAGCTTCACACTGGAATGTGCACTGCTGAAAAATAATAACTTGTTTGTTTTATGGGAGATAGATTATGTTGATTATTTCCAAATTCTTTTGGTATGTTTTATGTTCTTAAAGGTACTGTGCACTTTTCTAAAACCTCTCTTAATCGGGGAAGCACAGGATACAGTAGTGACTAAAAACAGCTCAGTATTGTTTGTCTGCCTTGTTAGGCCCGTTGTGTTGTCGCGATTGCTGGGGAATTTGGTGGTCAAAAACAAAAAGGCCCAGTTTGTCATCACAGAAAAACTGTTGCTGCTTCAGTACAGCTTTCCGGTGAGTTTCTTAGTGGGGGAATGAAAGAATGAAAAGATTGGGATCTTACTCCTTTTCAAACAAGAATTAAAACATGGCAGTTATTCACAATATTCCTATTATAACGTGAGTGCTTGGACACCAGATTTAATTCTCTTATCAGAAGTCTCTGTGATACAGAGGTAGTCCTCAGCGTATGACCAATTCAGTGAATTGTGCCTGATTTTACAACCTTTTTTTTTTTGCCATTGTTGTTAAATGAATCACTGTGTTAAGTGAATCACACAGTCGTTAAGCAAACCCAGCTTCTGCCATTGGTTTGGCTTGTCAGAAGCCAGCCTGGGAAGATCACCAATGGTGATCACATGACCCCAGGATGCTGCAACCATGGTAAATATATGCCCGTTGCCAAGCAGCCAAATGTTGACCACATGACCAAGGGGATACTGTGATGGTTGTAAGTGCAAGGTCATAAATCACTTTTTCAGTGCCAGTGTGACTTCCAACAGTCACTAAATGGGTGGTAACTTGAAGACAACCTGTGATTGTTACCTCTGTGCACCTTCAACCCTGCTAGCAAGTGCTTCCTTCTTGGAATGGTTTACTGGGTTTTGTCAGTGTGTAAAGACGCTGAGCTTGTCGATCAGAAAAGTTAGCATTTCAGTGGTTCGAATCCCTAGCGCCGCATAATAGAGTGAGCTCCCGTTCCTTGTTCCAGCTTCTGCCAACTGAGCAGTTCGAAAGCATGTAAAAAATGCAAGTAGAAAAATAGGGAGCCCTTTGGTGGGAAGAGAATGGCGTTCCATGTGCCTTTGGTGTTTAGTCATGCCGGCCACATGACCACAGAGACGTCTTTGGACAGCGCTGGCTCTTTGGCTTTGTAACGGAGAGGAGCACCACCCCCTAGTGCTGGAAACAACTAGCATGCATGTGTGAGGGAACCTTTACCTTTACCTAAACTCTCTGATTTGATTCCAGACCAAGGTGCTGCAGACTCTCCTTGGCTACCTTGCCCTGGATACCACACGGCGTTCCTTGCTGACCAAAGTAAGCAGGGTATTAATGGAGGGCTTAATTGGTGGGCCTAAATATGGCAGAGGGTGGGATGAAGCAATCGTCAAGGCCTGCAGGTTATGCTTCTCTCCGTTTGAGAGAGGCAGATGGAGGCAGCATCAGAACTGGGGTAGGAGTTAATTCCAGAGACAAATGACTAGCAGATGTTTGGATTCACACGACTCAATAGGGTAAATGAAGTCGGTTGTTTTAAAAGGATGTCTCTCCCTCTTAATTTTTTTTTGCAACAACTGTCCTCTTGAACAGGTTGAGCTAAGAGAGGAAGCGATCAAAAGTCACCTAGCCAGCTTCTATGGCTAATGTTGGACTTGCATCTGGGTTTTGTTACTATTGGTCCAGCCCCTTCAATACATTGGCTTTTCAAGAAGCTTTCCTATGTCTAAATACATAGAATAGAAATAGAATAGAATAGAATAGAATAGAATAGAATAGAATAGAATAGAATTCCATTTTTTATTGGCCAGGTGTGTTTGGGCACATAAGGAATTTGTCTTCAGTGCAAATGCTCTCAGGGTACCTAAAAGAAAAGATACATTCGTCAAGAGTCAAGAATCATAAGGTACAACACTTAATAACAGATATAAGGTACAATAAGCAATCAAACCATACTAGGAAACAGTCAATATTGTAAGGATACAAGCAACCATGTTACAGTCATACGTTCCTATAAATGGATAGATCCAGGGGTGAGTTTCTACCGGTTTTGTCCACCTCTGTAGAACTGGTAGCTCTGAAGAGCAGCAGACATATGTCTGCTGATGTTTTTGCCCACATGCCCACCCGAGCTCTTGCCTGATCTTTATTTCCTGATTTTTCAACTTCAGCTGCCGAACGAGGCACAGCTGCAGTTTAAAAAGCAGGAAAACAGGGCTGTTTCAAAAGCTGCGTCTCTACACGCAACCTGCTGATGACGATTTACAGGTGTGCAGCTCCTAGCGTGCAGGGAAGCTCGTAAATCCCGAACTGGTAGTTAACCCTGTCATATCCCACCCCTGGATAGATTGCTCCTTGCCCTGTAAGAACTGCCCTGTAAGGTAGGGTGGGTTGACAAGACCAGGAGTGACCCAAAGTTGATCGGGGTGGATTTGAATCTGGGCTTCCCTGGTTCCAATCCAGCATCTTCAGCAGGAAAATTGCCTGCCTGTCTTTCTTCAGGTCTAAAGAGATGGGATGGGATGGGATGGGATGGGATGGGACAGAGCCAAAAGCCCACTTGGACCTGATGCTGAACTTCTGATGCAGATTCTGAGAGAGCTGCTGGAGACCTGGAGTAGCAGCAGTGCCGTGAAACACTCCCCAGCCGAGCAACAGCTCTACATTAGCAAGGCCATCCTCCTCTGTCTCTCTCATCTGGAAGAAGAAGACCTCTCAACCAGCCGACAAGGTAAAGGAGGCAGAAGAGGACTTGGGAGAAAGGATGGGGCAGAATTGGCTCCTTTCCCTGGTCCCAGGTTCTTCAAGAGCTGTTTCCTTATTGGAGTCATCGCCAGCCCATCCTTCTCCAGCTCTCCCTTCTTCCTTCCCCAACTTCTTTCAACAAAATATGAGTAGGAGGCGTCAGAGAACGGATGGGGAAAAAGTTCATAAAGGAAGTGTCAGGATTATGGAAATTGCCCCCATTTAAATCATGAGTCTTGAGCAAACTTTCAAAACTTAAAAAGGTTTTATTGGGAGTTAACATGCTGGCACTGCCTGGGTGTAGCCGACTGAGACACATCATTCATTGTCACTCTTGAGCCTAGTTTTTCCTCCACCCCCTGGGTGTATCATAATTCATATTCTCCAACAGGACACATCCAAGAGTCATCAATCATGTTCTCCAGTTAGAATGCTGAAACTTCAGTCACCCATTTACTATCTTTGAAAACATTGATGGAATGCACTTTTGGTTTGCCAGCTGCCGCACTGCTCCCCCCTGCCTTTCTGTGTTGGCAACTCTAAAAAGACCATATAAATATTTTATGAATTGACAAACATATTTTAAATTCTACTTCTTGCTGGGAAAAGTTAAGGGAATGATGAAACTCATACTCAGGTGTTTGATGGATACGTTGATCTGGCCTGATCAGAGGAGCATCTTGCATTTTAGGATAAACTTGTTCCATTGCTTTTGGCTTGCCTTTCCAGAGCTCTTTACCAGCCTGATGGAGGGAATGAAATGCCACCTGGACAGTAATTTGCCCCGAATCCATCGGATGGGCATGGTCGTAGCAGAATCTGTCAGCGCCAAGATAACGCCGGAAGGGCCGGCGCTGGTGTTCCAGGCAAGCAACTAGAGTGATTTTGCTGTAGTGATTTTGTTGCAAAAGCAGCACACTAAAAAAACCCCAATCTTTTTTTTTTTATTATAAAAAGTTTTATTTCAGTTTTCCACATTTTAAAAACATCTCTTTTTTAGTAAACAGCACGATTCCAGGTTTTCACATTTCCATACAAACATGTCTTTGATTACATACTCATCTTTCACATTTTGTTGCATATCTTTCTATTACTTTATATATTTTCTGTTATTTTTCTCAAATAATTTCCTCCAGCTTATTTTGTAAATTTTTCAATTCATTTCTTAACCTGTTTCCTTTAACTTTAAATAATTTTCATATCTTCATGTTCATTGTACTTTATACTTTTATCTGTCAGGTTTGCAATTTCATTGCGTATTATTATTTCATCATTTCAAAAATTCCATCTCAATTCAAATATTTCAAAAAAACTTTACCCCACAATTACCAATTAGAGTGTGCCACCCCTATACAAATTAATAACAATAATTAAGCAACTACATAACATACATACCTCAATTAAACCCCAATCTTAAATGTGTGGAAGGAAGGCTTTTTTTTTTCTCCCTCTGCTTATTGATCTTTCTCATGGGCATTGTTGAGAGATTTCTGGCTGGGTTGGAGGCTTTTCTCGACCAAAATCATGAAAGGAAAAAAGTTGGCTTCCACTTTTAAACAAACAACAGTTCCCTGTTGTACTGGAACTTGGGAAACTAATCAGAAGAGAAACAAATAGATTAAGCCAGGATCAGACTGTGGTTATGACCTTGGTCATAAGTACGGCTTCTTTCAAAACTGTACTTAAACCATTTATCTGAAGCGGTGTAGGGTTTCCTGCCTAAGCAGGGGGTTGGACTAGAATACCTCCAAGGTCCCTTCCAACTTTCTTATTCTATTCAGATGGGCCAGTTTATTGATGGCTGAAGACCCCTGTCCCCATTTTGATGATTAGGGCCGATAGCGGCAGAATGACAGTGGGCTGCAAAAGGGGGCAGAGTTCATACGGAGCTTCCTTACCAGAGAGGAGTGATTTCTTGTGTCTGTTAATTACAGGTAGTCCTCAACTTACAGTAGTTCATTTAGTGACCGTTCAAAGTTACAACAGCGCTGGAAAAAAGTGACTTAGGACCGGTTTTCACACTCACCTTTGCAGCATCGCCCAGGATCCTGCAAAATCAAAATTCAGTTGCTTGGCAACAGACTCATACTTATGACCGTTGCTGTGTCCCCAGGTCATGTGATTCCCCTTTCTGACAAGGCAAGTCAATGGGGAAGACAGGTTCACTTAACAACCGGGTGACCAACTTTACAGCTGCGGGGATTCGCTTAACAACAGAGGCAAGAAAGGTCGTAAAGTGGGGCAAAACTCACTGAACAAATGTCTCCCTGAAGAACAGAAGTTTTGGGCTCGGTTATGGTCGTAGGTTGAGGACTACCGGTATAATTTCTTTCAGCTGTATGCTCAGCAGCCATTTCCTTCAAGGAAGCATCCAATCCAGGTTTCTGAATTCGGACTTGTGCTGATCCTTTTCCCAGAAACTAACCTGATCTCTCAACTAATCTCTTCAACAAATTTGAATGGTTAACATGTCGAATGTTTCAGTATGAAGAAGATGATGAGATTAAAGAGCTGAAATCCTTGCTAACCCAAAGACTGGAAGAGACGCTAGACCCCAAGCCCCCAGACACTGGGTAAGCTTTAGGGGGTGCATGGAGGGAGAGTAAGGGAGGGAGGGAGATAGGGAGGGGGAGGGAGGGAGAGAGAGATTTGTCCTGGTGACTTTGGTGGAATAGAAATCAAGGTGCCGTATTGGTCCTGATGACCTCATGAACTTATCCCTAGAGTTAATATCTTGGTGAAGATGTAGAAGTGATAGGTTTTCACCTCCTGCTGAGATCATTTTTGGACTCCTTAGTCTTGATTCCCTTTTGTCTCCCATCTGCACGGTGACCAAGGCTAACCCAGAAATAGCCTAAAATAATAAGCCACACAGCGTCGGAAAGTGCTTTGTGCAGGAGAAAAGCAGATCAAATGGCCGTATGTGTGTTGTATTGCTTCTCCAAATTTAAGGACTCTTTCAGTTATGGTTTAAGTTATAGGCTTAATTAATGCTCTTGCTAGATCTTATACTTGATGCTGATTTTAACCGTGTTTATTGTCATGTAGGTACTGATGTGTCAATATGAAATGCTTGCATCTATTGCTGGTTCATTTTTTTACTGTACTGTTTAAGTTATTAAAAGGGACTAATTGTTTTAAAATTTAAAAGACTCTTTTCAGTGATAGCGCTCCATTTCTGACTTTCCATATCAGACCAATTGCCTGTGATGTGCATCATTAGTCCTTCAAGTATGAAGATCTGGCATTTTAGGAGAATATTTTTGAATTCTCGAATGGCGTTTTGTGGCCAGCTTATGTTGAAGATATTTATTGGAATCAGAATCGCCATTGTCTGCCAGAAACGTCCCTTATAAACTAAGTGGCTTAATAGTCTTTAAGAGATGATAGATAAAACTAAGAATGTAGTTGGTTTGGGATGGAGGTGCCCAGCCAGAAATGTCTGTGAAAGTCAAACCAAGGGCAGAATCAGATATGCCACCCTGAGTTTTGTGAATGATCTGATGACATCTTGAACATCTTAAAAGCATAACCAGAAATCAGACACCGTATGAAGAGAATTGTGGGCTAAGCTTGTAAAACTTTAGATCAAGATAGATAAACCTTAGATGGAAACTGAACAAGGAGAGAGATTCAACATGGAAACAAGGAGAAACTTTCTGACAGTGAGAACAATCAACCCATGGAACAGAAGTTGCCCTTGGAAGTTGTCACTTGAGACCTTCAAGAAGAGATTGGACTGCCATTTGTCAGAAATGGTGTAGGGTCTCCCGCTTGGGTGGGGGGTTGGACTAGATGACCTACAAGGTCCCTTCCAATTCTGATTACCGTATATACTCGCATATAGGCCGACTCTAAAACTCATTTTTTTTTTAATCAAATTAGGGGGTCGGCTTATACGCGCATAAATCTGATCTCACACAAATGAACTGACATGACGCCACTTCTCAGATCACGCAATATCATCGATATTACCATTCAGTCATACATACATCCATAAAAATTGAGACTGCACTAAATAAAGTTAATTCTGACAAACTACAACTCAATTTCAATATTAATTTTAACTGTACCTCAAATAAAATGCAACATAATTACATCTAATTAAGCACATTTTTTTTACTCTGGGCGCCTCCATTTTACTTTTTCTATCGCCTGATCATAACACGCTGTGATTGGTTAGTCATTCACGTGACCGCTTTCGTGTTTGCGATCGTCACGTGCAACATCAGAGTCTTTACATACCGGGTAATTAATATTGTTTCCTACACAAATGCTTTGATAATGAACCTTCATCAGTGCATTCATATTGATACTCTTTTGTTATTAGCCCAAACAACACACCATGGTATTTGGCGGTCGGCTTATATGGGAGTTTTTGCAAAATTCCTCATTTTGGGGCAGTTTTTTAAGGGTTGGCTTATACGTGAGATCGGCTTATATGCGAGTATATACGGTATCTATAATCTGTAAACTTGGTAACTTTAAGACTTGTGGACTTCAACTCCCAGAATTCCTCAGCCAGCTATGCATTAACTGGGAGTTAATAATAATAATTTATTGTCATTGTATGTGTATACACATACAACGAAATTCATATGACACCCAGAGACCCAACATGCACACATAACAATCCCCAAACATACCCCCACCTGCCAAGTTTCCCCGCCCCCTTAATTAAAACACACAAGTGTGATGACCCAGAGTGGGGCATTAAAGGCATTTATTTACATTTTGGATTTTATTACATTTGTGTTAACAAATGTAATAAAATCCAAAATGTAAATAAATGCCTTTAATGCCTCCAACTTGGCCCCACTGTTCAATAATTCTCAGTTGGAGATAAAACCTATTCAAAAATAGTCTTAAAAAGAAAGCAATACAGTCTGAACTTAATGAGCAGGTAGAGGTGAAATAAAAAACCAAAACAAACTACAATGAAGGAAATTCCACAACGGACCAGCATAAGTAATTACCAACTTCAGGGAGATAACAAGGCACAGTCTGTTGGAAGGATGCCAACCAAGATAACTTTAGCCCAAAATAAAACACACTTTGCTTTTGGCAATGCTGTGTTTTAACCGTCTCTCTGACACACTATTCTCCCCAGCTGCAACCGATGAGGGGGATCATGTCCACTTCCTCTCTCTTAAGCCAAGTTGTTTCCTTCTCTGTTTCTCCCTGTGAGTACTAGGATAAACAGGGGATGGGCCTGGTTCTTCCTCTGACTGCCCAGCCAGCCTCTGCCCTTCCCCAGCCTCCTCCACAACCTCCGGAGTCACACCTCCACTCCCTGTCGGCTGTTCCTCCTCTCACTGAAAGAGTACGACTCTAACCAGGGGATGACACTAGCATCCACACAACAGACCAAGTAATCCTGTCCAACAGTTCACTGATGGTGGTCTTTAAGTTCATTGTTAAGTGCAATTATAGCTCTGGGATAAAAGCTGTTCAGAAAATGTGGGGTCCGAGTTTTAATTATTCTGTATCTTCTGTCAGAAGGCAACAGTTTCACCAAGATTGTGAGCAGGATGAGAAGAGTCTCTCAGAATGTTGTGCAACTTCCTCAAACAGCAAGTTGAAGTCCACAAGTCTTGAAGTTGCCAAGTTTGGAGAGCTTAGATATTGAGATGTGTAGTGCCTACATTTGGTAAACAAAAGAATAAAATTTTAAAATCCCCTTTTCCTGTTGCAGGGAGAGCACATCCAACCTGACCTCCAGCATGCTTCTACCTTCCAGTGTGACACCACCAGATTTGGATGCCTCTGAAGACCGCGAAAAGGGAGTTGATTCAGAGCTTGATAGGTAGGCTAAACAAATGACCTAAGCAGTCCTCAACCGTATGACCACAATTGTGCCCAAAATTTCCATTGCTAAGCCAGACAGCTGTTAAGTGAGTTAGGCCCCATGTTACAACCTTTTCTGCCCCTGTTACACGAATCACTGCAGCGGTTAAATGAATCATGATTAAGCAAATGTGGCTTCCCTTGTTGACTTGGCTGATCGGAAGCCAGCTGGGAAGGTCACAACTGGTGTTCACGTGACCTCTGGACAGGTGCAACCAGTGGTGGCTAAACTTTTTGGACTCCTGGGCCAAAAATTGTATGCATGCTTGTGTGCCAGCACCCAGAATGTAATGCGTGCCCCCCCCATGGCCCCTGCGCATGCATGCGCAATCCCCCTCTTTCACTGCTCCCTTACCTGCATTGTGCCTCCCAGCTGATTTTTGGCCTGTTTGAGGCCTTTTTCAGCCTCCCAGAGGCTTGATGAAAGCCTCTGCAGCCCGAGAAATAGGCCCGTTTCGTCACTTCCGGTATTTCCGAAAATACAGGAAGTGATGAAACGGGCCTATTTTTCGGGCTGCAGAGGCTTTCATCAAGCCTCTGGGAAGCTGAAAATCAGCTCGGAGGCGCGCACACGTGCAGTCAGGTAAGTTTGTCTGTGGCTTGTCTGTTGGCACAAATGGCTCTATGTGGCACCTGTGGTAGGCGTGCCATAGGTTCGCTATCATGGGGTGCAACTGTCCTAAATTCAGTCCAGTTACCAAGTGCTTAAATTTTTGATCACCTGACTATGGAGACGCTAAAACCAGAAACTTTGGGCTCAGCTTTTTTCATAAGTCAAGGGCAAAATAGTTGCTGGCCATATATGAATTGACTAATCTTCTTTTCCGGATTCCTTTGGCAGCGATGACGACCTCGTCCCTTATGACATGTCACAGGATAAAGAGCTGAAGAAAACCAGAGCTCCCACCTACATCAGGGACTGTTTTGAAAGTAAGAAGTAGAAGAAAGAAATGGAGGGAGGCGCCAGGATTCTTTTTGGCCTGGTTGATGAGAATGGTTATTTCTATCCATTACAGGTTTGGGGAAACGGGATTGGTTTACAACTTGTTGGGTTTCTCATCCCCTGAATAAATGAGTTGCATAGTCAGATCTTGCAGTTAAACATAAAGACTAGGTATCTATGGAGATTCCTGGACTTTTCTGGTTTTTCTTTGAAGAAGTTTCGCTTCTCATTCAAGAAGCTTCTTCAGCTCTGACTGGATGGTGGGGAATGGAAGGATTTATATTCCTTGCAGACAACTGGTCATTTGCATCCTTTTGGGAGAGTCATTGGGGTCACTTGGAGGTTTATCTCCAGCAGTTCCAAGAGGGCTCCACATCCATTTTCACGAAGGTGATCCTGAGGACACCTCCAAGTGGTCTCAAGGACTCCATAAAAAAATGCAAATGATAAGCTGTCTGCAAGGAGTATAAATCCTTCCATTCCCCACCATACAGTCAGAGCTGAAGAATGTTCTTGGACGAGAAGTGAAATGTCTTCAAAGAAAAACCAGAGTCCAGTTGCCTCTTGAAAAAAAGAACACCTTTGGGATAAAGAGTGGGTGGACACAGGGCTTTCCAGGTAATGGGCTTTAATTCCCAGTATTCCCCATGCAGAGTTGGTCCAAATCCAGGCAATTCGAAAGCATTCAAATTAGTTAGTTTACTTTACTTTATTGCCATTGCCCCTCATACAACGAAATTAAATACCATCTTCAGTGTACACGATGACTATGAAAATAAATGGAAACACACATCCTTCACATTCTATACAATTGAATTGAAAACCCCTGATATTGCATGAATATGGCACTATACAGTAAAATTCAATAGAGTTACTGCCCTATTGATTGAGGAAGCTGGACCATGGAACGGCAGCTCCTTTCCTTGAGTTGTATGGATATGTCCATTTATTTATTTACACCAGTGTTTCTCAACCATAGCAATTCTAAAATGCTGGCTGGCTAATTGTGGGAATTGAAGTCCATGTAGTGTAAGGTTGAGGAACACTGATGTATACGATCGATAAACCATCTCATTCCACAGGCTCTTGGCAATGTAGATCAGGCGTGTCAAACTCACATATTGGGACTTTTTTCTCCCCTTCGAAAAACCTGGGATGGACGTGGCCAGCATGTGACGCATCTAGCCCGCGGACTGTGAGCTTGACACCTCTGGTCATCATATGTACTTTGCAATTACAAACAAACACTCGTTTGCTATTTTCCTTCTTGTAAGGCCCTGCCGGTCCTCCTTACTCACAAAAGTAAAAACTCTTGAAACTTGGTATTTCAAAAGGAACCTTTTATTGAGCAGAAGTGACACCAGAACTCAGAATTCAGACTCTGAATTCCCTCAGGTAGTATGGTTAGAATTAAGGCAATAGAGACCCCTCCCTTCAACCCCATGTGGATTTAGCCAATCCTCAGGTGTGAAGATATTACTGCAACGGCTGTCCTGAGAACCAGATAAGCAAGCATTCCCAGGGTCATCATCTGCCGGCTTTCAGAGTGAAACAACCCACATGGCCCTCCTCCCTTATACATTCCCCAAAAGGTGAGAAAATCTCAGAGCGTTTTGGCGCCAGGATAAAGGTTATAAAACAACAGTTGTCAAAAGTAGAAATAAAAAAAATACACTCGGGCTACCCCCCTTTTCCCAGTTGAATGGCAGTATCACTTTAGGGATATGACACTTCTCTTTGCTGATCCTTAAATTGCAAGCCAGAGGGCGAACTCTGTGTTACAACCATCATATAAGGACAGTAGGAAGTTCCTTCTGAGAAATAAGTCATTCCTTTTCTTAGTCTGGAATTTGACAGAAGATCCTCACACGGTCCTCTTCTGTTTTTTCAGTTCTGACGGGACCGGAAGATGCCGAAAAATACGAAGCCACTTTGGGCGTCCTGGAAACTCTGATCCGGAGGGACACAGCCACCACTCAAGAGGTAAATGCAGTTTGTGCCTCTTTGCATAGAAGTTTGGATTTGGAAGTCGTCAGCTGGGTTGTTATGGATTAGGGATTCCCTGTGGGGTAATAATTATTTTATAGCAATAGTTAATAACATGAAGAGAACCAGTTTGGTGTCATGATTAAGACAGCAGGCTAGAAACTGGGAAGCTGCGAGTTCCAGTTCCGCTTTAGGCACAAAGCCAGCTGGGTGATCTTAGGCCAGTCACTCTCTCCCAGCCCTAGGATGGAAGCAACGGCAAACCACTTCTGATTATCTTGCCAAGAATAGTTCAAAGACTTGTCCTGGCAGCCTATGAGATATGGTTGAAGAGAAGGAAAAAAAATGACAAGAAATAGTACCTATATATAAGTTAATTAACTTGTATATTTTTGCTTAAGTTGCTTAATTAACAACACTCTCTTCATGGAAGCCTTTTCAATACACATTTCAAGCAATGTGTGAAGTGAGTCTTGGAATGCCAAAAAGGGAATTGGAAACCAACACACACACACACACACACACCCCCGGTATTATATTAACCATAACATATTGGTTTGTTCAACCCAGAAAACTAGTCTTACTTATAGGTCATTTAAAACCATCTCGGTTAAAATGTAGGCTTGAAAATGGACCCAAAGGATCCTTTGAAGTGTGGGAAGGCGTCTGTGAGAAGAATCAATCGGTGGAACAGAAGTTGCCCTCAGAAGTTGTTGGAGCTTCATCACTGGAAGCTTTCAAGAAGAGATTAGACTGCCATCTGTCAGAAATGGTGTAGGGTCTCCCGCTTGGGTGGGGGGTTGGACTAGATGACCTATAAAGTCCCTTCCAACTCTGTTATCCTGTTAAGTAGTAAAAATTAGATTAGATTAGATTAGATTAGATTCAACTTTATTGTCATTGCACATGAACACAGGCAACGAAATGCAGTTAGCCTCTAACCAGAAGTGCAAAACAGCAATGAAATATAAATATATATATACAGATATACAAAATATATAACTATATACAGAATATCTATGAATATACAGAATATTTATCTATGGAAGGAATATATACGACTGTACAGAGTGTTTATGAACATATTGAATATAAGTATAATGCACAGAGAGTTTATATAAGATATATATATTATCAGGGGAAGTATCAGTGTATGTGTGGGGATAGACGAGTGAAGGAGTTCAGTAATTGTGTTTGGAGCACAGATCAGTTAATTCACAATGCGTTTCCTTCAAAATGCATTTTAAAAAATCTCTAAGGATAGGAGGCTTATATCTGTCTGGAGGATAAATCATGGTTTATTCACTGTGTCTGTAGTTTTTTTGGTTTAACCAGAAGAGAGAGGCCAATGGTGCTTTTTTGGAATTTGTGCATGCCCCTTGATGACCAAAACAATTACTTTAGTGCAGGCTTCCGAATTTGCTTTGTAGAAGGTAGGTGAGATATTCTGTTAACATGGAAAGGTGGAGTTGCTGTTTCATCAGATTGCAACGTCCCCTATATTCAGCAAGAAGTTGTCATAAAGTTGTCTTCCGCCACCCAGCACTCTATAGCCAGTTCCAGGGCTAAGAATTTACCCTGAATTAAATTGGGTAAATTTAGGGTAGGATAAATTCCATAGTAAATTCAGGATTGCCTCTGGATTGTGTTTCTCTTTGCACAGATGAGCGTGGAACTGGCAAAAGTCTTGCTCCACTTGGAAGAGAAGAGCTACATTGAAGGGTTCGTGGGGCTTCGGCAAGGTGCCCTGGTAGCTGTTACTGTCGCAGACCCCATCCGAGTAAGTCCTTGTGTTGACCGTTGGGTGAAAGGATTCAAAACCTTGTAGTGAGGTTAGCTAAGCAGCTGGGGAAAAGGGTGCAGAATTCTTGGCGCTCTATGGGGGTTGTGGCAGGGGTGGGATTCCACCAGTTCGGGCCGGTTCAGGCAAACTGGTAGCTCCAACGAGCAGCTGTTGGGCCTGCCCACCCGCCCTGATTGAATCGCACTCCTGGGTTGTGGAAAACTCTCCTAGCTTAACTTCACACAAGGAAGTCCAGTTCAGTTTTTGGAGGGGTATAACGTTCCTCTTCCTACACTCCAGAGCAAGATAAAGTCAGCGCTAGAAGGGCAGGGCTTGTGAGTCCTTCGAGGAAGGAGCAAGGAATTCCAAGTTCTAAGACACAAAGCAACTTTAAGGTTGCCACTGGAATTCTTTGCCCTGCCTTTTGTACCTACCTTGTCACTCTTGAAAATAAATAAAGGGAGAATTGAAAAATGCAGAAGCCATGATAAACATCTGAAGAAATGCTCTGTCTCTTTGTTTTTCTAGGTGGCCAAATATTTAACTTCAGAATTCTACTCCCTGAATTACAGTCTGTGTCAACGGATGGACATCCTAGATGTAGGTGTCTTCTGCTTTCAGAAACTGTTTAAGTTAGAGTCATTTTCAATTTCCTATATAAGGGGGGATAAAGTTTCTAATGGGAAGATCTGTACAACAAGAGAATGGTATATCTATGGAGGTGGTGAGTTCTCCAATTTTTGGAGATGTCAAAGAAGAGACTGATAGCTACCTGCCAGGGATGGTTTAATTCAGTCTTTCTCAACTGTGGCAGCTTTAAGTTGTTTGTAGCAATCTTTCTACTCGGTAGTTTCTGGTTTTTCCATGCAGGTCCTCGCTGTGTCTGCCCAGGAATTGTCTCGACCAGCTTTATTTCCCTCAAAACCCAATGCCAGTCACCCCAGCATCCAAATCATCTCACATGACTCTTCTTCTCCAGACTGGAAGAAAGTGGTGGAGGAGAGGGTTAGAAGCAAGACCCGAAGGTTTGCAAAGGTGGGCCAGGGAAATCCACTGAGTGTCACCTTTAACCTCAGCAATCTCTTAAGCATCCCACAACCGCCCAGGTTGAACCACTTGGTCTTTATTCATCAGGACTGAAGGCCACAAAAAATGGCACTGGAGTCAAAAACACAACCTGTGGGTGGTACTTATTCTTGTACCTAACATCCTATCTTGTAGAACATTGTACTTCTCTCTACTTCCAACTCAATCCCTGTGTGGTGAAATGTAGACCTGCAGAAGGAGGTGGAGAATCTCAGCAGCTCCACAGTTTCCCAAAGGGGAGGCAGCACATTCCAGAGAAAAGCCCAAAATAACAGATTGGATAGTCCTGAGCTGAATGGGGGAAGGAGGAAGAGGTTTAGGGTAGCCACGTCTTGCAATTTTTCAGGATCCATCCATTAGGTTAGAAAATCATAGCTTTAGTCTGGCAAGATTCTGTCTTTTAGGTGTATTGAACTTGATTTCATTGTGTTGCCTGATACTGTCTCAGTCAATGTTGCTTTCATTCAGTAAGTGGGCTAGTCAGATGTCCTCAGCCTTAATTCTTCCACACTCGTGGAATGATGGGAGCTTATTCAGCACTTCCTGGATGCCAAGTTAGTTAATCTACATCCTGGAATCCAAGTTACTAAGAATTGGGACCCAAAGGATGACTGTTGATGAACAGTGAGAACATTTGATAGAAGCAGGGAAGGAGAAGATAAGAGGATGTGCTGAAGGGTTGGTCCCTGAAGACATGGTGTGCGGCCTGACCTGGGGCCACCAGAAAGGACCTTCCTCTTGTGCTGTTTACTGTATTGTTTTTCGTGGCTGCTACATATTTTTTGTCCTCAGGATCCATTTGTTTTTATTCTGTTTGCTACCACCCAGAGTAAATTGTTAAGATGGGCAGCTTTACAAATGAATTTTTTAAAAGAGAAAAGAAATATGGGTTTTTCAACCTTTTTCCTGTTTCCCATGCTTATAAGGGCATTGACCGAGTACAAAACAATCTCTTGCCAGCAAAGAAACTCTTTTATAGGTCTATGTGGGAAGGGAGAACTCCACATGTCCTATTGTCAAAGTGTCTCTTTCTGCCTCGTATCCAACCCTTATTCTTTGTCTGAAACAGGGCCGGTCCCAAGCAGAACAGTTGGGCACTCCTAACCAGTTTGCTACAATTGCTGGCCATTTCTTCTTCCCACTTCTTCGGAACTTTGACAGGTGAGGCCACCTCAATCTTCAGGTCCTTTTGGAACATATATCCTCTTAGGGATGCAGCTGCTTTTATGAGTTGCAGATCATATGCAATCCAGAAAAGTTCTGCCACTCTTTTAATGGGCCACAAGCCAGAACTGTATATGTGTTCTTCTGTTATTCTGAAGCATTGCACAACCCTTGCAAATCCTCTACAACACAGGTGTCAACACAGGTGCCATGATGCCAATATGACGTATCGTGACTTTTTTCCCCCTTTGCTAAACTGGGTGTGGGCATGGTCAGCACGTGACACATCGGGCTGTGGGGCTGTGAGTGACAGTCCTGCTCTGCAACAAATTGTGTGATTACCATAGCCTACTATATCAGGGATGGGAAACTATGGCCCTTTTATGACTTGTGGACTTCAATTCCCAGAATTCCTTGTTGGTTCGCTCAGGAATTCTGGTAGTTGAAATCCAAGAGTCATAAAGGGATCATAGTTCCCTACCTCTGTATCACCTTGAGCTTCAGATGATTCGAGATGAACCTCAAGTGGAACAGTTGCCCGGCCAATGGCTTGCTAAGCCAATCAGAACATGTGCTTTCTCTTTGCCTTCCAGGCCTCTGACCACCTTTGACCTTCTGGGGGATGATCACCTGGTCCTAGGACGACTGGTGCACACGTTGGCAATTCTCATGTACTTTGCTCTCCATGCTGCGGTGAGAAGACTGGAGAGCTTTCTCATGGGCTTTGAAAGCCCTTAGTAGCCTCTGCTTCCTCTGCCATTGGGGGCATGGGACCCTTCAGAGGATGGACACAGCTCCTATTGCCTGAAACCAAGGCCTTAGGTAGAATGGACATGGTGTCAGGGTTCTGGCAATTGCCCTAATTAAATCGTGAGCCTCAGGCCAAGCTTCAAAAGAATTCAAAAGATTTATTAGGAGCAACATGTTGGCATTAACCTAAATGAAGCCAACTCTAGTACATGTAATTTACAGTCACCTGTGACCCTGTTTTCCCCCCCCTCTTTCCTGGGTATATCATAAATCAGATTATCCAATGAAGCACCTTCACAGGGCTGGCTGTCATCAATCATGTTCTCCATTGAAGGATTTCCATGGGCAGAAGATCTGGTAGCCTAGCTACAATCTTTGTAAGATAAGGGTGGAATGTACTTCTGGTTTTAAACTGCCTACTGCTCCTTCAGATTTCCTCCCCCCCTTGTTTATGGCAACTCAAAAAGCATAGGAATGTTTTACAAGTTGACACATGGCCCATCTCAACTTCCTTATGATTGAATAGCAGCTGAACCCTTTCCTTTGTGTTAACATTATCATTCTTTGGTTTTTCTGCCTGAGGATGTCTCATATCCCAGACCATCTTGGTTTCCATTACCTGCATCTCCTTGAGATTCTTCTCTTTTTCCCTCACTGTACTCTCTTACATGTTTTTTGTCTCTCGCTCTCGGGTAGATAACGCCTGCAATGGGAAAGGCATTGCTGGAGTTTGTCTGGGCTCTGCGTTTCCACACCGACACGTAAGTTTTTGTGAATACCTAAAACTGTATTTCTCAAATTCAGGGACTTTAAGATGGGTGGATGTCAACTCTCAAATTTCCCCAGCTAGTAGAGAGACTGACCTAGGTGAATTTGAAAAGTACAGGAAAAATCTATAGCCTAGAAGAACAAAATGTTTCAGTTGCTTCACCTCAGCCTAATTTCCTCTTTTTTCTGTTCTTGGATCTCCAATCTCCACTAAAGCTCTGAATGTTCCTTTTTCTCCAGCACAGAAAAGGAATGGCCATTAAGAGTAGAAAGCCTTTTATATTTTATTTTATTTTATTTATAAATAAATACATAGATTTACAAAAAAAAAAAAAAGAGTGGAAAGCCTGAAGCCAAAGGAAAAATTTGAAGTCATTATTGCCTTCCTCTAGTTTTTACAAAAGTCAAAATAACAAAATAACAGTATTGTGGAGGGGGCCTTGGAGGTTTTCCAGTCCAACCCCAAGCAGGAAACTCTATACTATTCAGGATGAATAGCTGTCCAATCTCTTGTTAAAAGCCTCCTGTGATGGAGTTCCCACAGCTTCTGAAGGCAATTCATTCCGCTGATAGTTCTCACTCTCGGCAAATTACTCCTTAGTTCTCTCCTTGATTAGTTTCCTTCCATAGAAGTCAAGAGAATGTAGAGTAGTTTTTTTGGAATCTCTGTTCTTTTTTTGTTCTGAATTTTTCATAAGGGTGCATCCCTTAGGAAAGGTGCTTTATTGTAACTTGTGGGCGTTGTAATATTTCCTACTCTATAAGACCAATTTTAAAAATGGGGATTTCGATCCAGACGTGCAAAGCCGGGGTTCTTTAGAATGCAAAATAGACATTAAGGTACTGGGCTGGTATTCTCAGTAGCAAAATAAAATAAGCAGAGCTACCAAACAGATTCAGGCCTGTGGCCTGTTCTTTGAGACATAGTGGTGCAGTGGTAAGAGTGCAGTACTGCAGGCTGCTTCTGCTGCCTGCCAGCTGCCTGCAATTTGGCAGTTTGAATCCCACCAGGCTCAAGGTTGACTCAGCCTTCCCTCCTTCTGAGGTGGGTAAAATGAGGACCCAGATTGTTGGGGGCAAGAGGCTGACTCTAAACTGCTTAGAGAGGGGCTGTAAAGCACTGTGAAGTGGTATACAAGTCGAAGGGCTATTGCTATTCCTACATACATTCATCCTTCTGCAGATACGTACGGCATGGCCTTCTGTCTTCAGTCTCCTCCATACTCCTCAGTGTACCTGCTGAGTACCTTCTGGATGACATGACGGAGGAAATTCTGGAGACTCAAGCCTGGCTGGCAGGTGAGAAGAAGCTGGGGAAACAGGGCCATTGGAAAGGAGAAGGTTACAAACTTTTCTGTTACCTTCATTGAAGCTTTCACTAGGCACAGCTCATTTTCAGTGCCAACCTGAGACAACTGCTAGGGGGGAGAAATCAGTGTGATGAGCAGCATTGCTAAGCCCAACCAAAGCAGTTGTGTGTGCAAAGGCAGACACAACTAAGGTTGAAACTCTGGAATTTGAATGCACTTCTTAAAAAGTATCTCAGCTAACCTTTTTCTTAAACAAGGCTGAAAGGAGCTGCCGTTGAAAAGGGAGCTGGAGGCAGCAAAAGAGAGTTAGCAATTAAACCTCGAGACAGGAAGGAGATCCATCTGGGAAAGGAACATTTTTGCCAGAATTAGAAACTCTGCCATCTGCCAGAAAATCAGGAGATTCAAACAGCTTGGTTGGTCCAGGAGTTCTGAGGCCATAATACAGGTAGTCTTTGACTTATGACCGCAACGGACCCCCCCCCCCCCCCAACGTTTCTGTGGCTAAGTGAGACCTTCATTCAGCAAGCCTTGCCCGTTTTACGACTTTCCTCGCCACCATTGTTAAGCGAATCCCTGCGGTTGTTAAGTTAGCAGCACCATTGTTAAGCGAATCTGGCTTTCCCCACGGACTTCATTTGTCAGAAGGTCGCAAAAGGGGATCCCATGACACAGCAAGCATCATCAATGTGAATCGGCTGCCAAATGTCCGAATGTAACTCACGTGACCTGCAACGGTCGTAAGAGTGGAAAAAATGGCCATAAGTTCCTTTTTTTCCATTCAGTTGTAACTTGGAACGGCCACCAATAATTGGTCGAGGACTATCTGTATGTAGTGGAGAAGATCTCCCTGCAATGGCTCTGATCAGAGATGGTATTTTGCCAGTCCGGACCAGTTCTGGAGAACCGGTAGCGGAAATTTTGAGTAGTTCGTAGAACCAGCAAATCCCACCTCTGACTGACCCTGCCAACCGCATCTATTCCCCACCTCCTGAGTCCCAGCTGATTGGCTGGATCTTCTTTGATTGCCCTGCGCAGGAGAATGGAGCTGAAAAGCAGGTTAGGGGGGTGGGGAGGGAATGGGGATTTTGCAGTAACCTTCCCCCTGCCACACCCACCAAGCCACACCACACCCACAGAACCAGTAGGAAAAAATTTGGAATCCCACTACTGGCTCTGATCTCACGGAGATGCAAAATATGTGAGCTTCTCCTATGGAGCACAGCCGAGGCCTGTTTGCACCAGCCGTCGGTCCTTGCAAGAGGAGCCATTTTGCCCCGAAATTGGGCTACCTTTACAATAAACACAAGTTTGGTCTTGCGATTTCCTGAACCCCCCCACAGCTGGGGGGGGGGGTCGGTTTGATGCTGGGCAGAAGCCCTTTTCCTCAGAATGGATAGCGAGTTTGGCACATCCTCCAACTAGGCTGGTTTCTCCTGGCACTCAAGCTCTGGGAGGGAATGGACGACGGGATCCAAGCATGGGGCCTGGAGCACCTCTCACTCCTGAAGGAGGGTGAGATGCCAGGAATCGGCAGGAAGCAAGACGGCTTCCCACGGGGGTGGGTGGGGACGGAGAGGAAGTAACGTTTGACAAAGCCGGTCCTTTGATCCCTGCCTCGGGAGCCCATGTCCTTGTGCCCTTAAAAGGGAAGAGGCCACCAAGAGTCCTCCTTTCCCATGACACGACGGAGAAAGCAGCTTTCCTCCTTCTCCGAGCCGACCTCGCCGAGTCAGCAATCTCAAGAGGTCTCCAAACTTGGCATCTCGTGGACTTCAACTCCCAGCTGGCTGGAGACTTCTGGGAGTTGAAGTCCACAGGTCTTAAAAATTGCCAAGTTGGGGGACCCCTTAACTGTCTTCACTGAACATCTGAACTGAAAGGAACGAGAGTTACATTTGAGCCCGTCAAGAGTCGGGGCAAAAAAACAGGGCGTTTGATGCTCTGGGTGGAAGAGTTTTGTCCTGTGGGGAGCGTAAGATTCATAAATAGGGCCTCCCGCTGTCAGCCATTTTGGAGCCTCTTCAGGGGTGCCACAGCAGGGCTGGTTGGAGCTGCGGGAACCGGGTGGGAATAGAGATAGCCAGGGATTTGTCACCTAAATAAAATCCTTCCTCCTGGGAACCAAGGACAATTTCACCAGGTGCTGGGAAGGCATGGACTGGAACCAACTGGGGTTGAGGCTGTGCCCAGATTGGACTGTGTGATGGATATGTGGACTGGGGGAAAAGAACTTTCGACTTTTAATTTGGGTGGAGAAAAGCGTGGGACCTCAAATCAAATCAAACGTTTATTGTCAAGGCACAACGTCTACAATGACACGTGTTGTATGTTGTGCTGGCCCTGCAAGTCTATCATATTAAACCTAATTGTGGTGTTTTATGTTGCGTTCAGAAGTCTGACAGTCCATGGATAAAAGCTATTTTTCAGCCTATTCATTCGGCTGGCTGTGCTTCTATATCTCCTGCCCGATGGCAGGAGAGGAAAAATGTGCTGACCAGGGTGTGATTTCAGAGTCAGCTTTTCACCAGATATGCCAATAAATCTGTACTTTGAGGAACGCCTGAGCCTCAGAGGTTTGATTGTGTCGGGTCTGTTACCTGGAACCCTGACACCTGCATGAATAGGGGGGTGGGCTAGAACAATGGCCCCCAATCTTTTGGGGGCCAGGGACTGGTCCCATTGAGAGTGTTTTTTTTCTGAGGCATGAGTGGCATGACCTCGCTTGCATGGTCCAGTTCCTGAGGGTGGCGGCTATGGACCGGTGTTGGTCTGCTGCCTGGGAATTGGGGACCCCTGGACTAGATGACCTCCAAGGGTCCCTTCCAACTCTGTTCTTCTGTTGTACAGCCAAAATGGAAGATGAACATTTTTGCTCGTTGGCAGGGTACCGTAGAACAGTGCTACAGCTGTTGAATGCTGACGTGACATTTTGTAAAAAAAAATAAAAGTAAATTTCTCACAGGAACTTCCAGGCTAACAAGAGAAGCGGATGTCAAGGTACATCCCATTCAATAAGAACTTTGAGGCAGGCAAATTCCTCACAGAACATTTTTATTGGGACATATCAAACTGGCACATTCTTGGTGAAAAACCAGCTCTTAAGTTCCCGCCGGTTTTACACCCAGTTGAAAGTTAAACTTTGTCACTTCCCCCCCCCCCCGAGTCTCCAGTCACACGGTCCAATCAGCATGTTGTCCAGTTGCTAGGTGACCTCAGTCTCCACCTCTCGAACACCTGCAGCAACGTCCTTGATTCCCAGGTGAAATAATTTTATTTTGGCTACAGCACCCCAGCTATCTCTACACTCCACCTCCCTGTCCCTTTAGCGCCAGGCTGTGTCAGCCCTGAAGCAGTGAGAAAAGACACCTCCCAAGAGGAAAGCTCTAGAAAAGAAAATGTCCACCGTTCAGCCAACTTGAGGGTTGACAGCGGGCAGAGGAGACAGAAAATAGAGCAGAGTGAATTTGCCCTTTGGTTGAGGTCCCTAGCATTGAAACAAAATCCCAATATTTTGATTTGTTTAGCAGTTTGGCGTAATTTGGGAGCACTTGTAGATGATGGCCTTTCCTGTGCCCTTAACTCCGATTTCTCAAAGTCTCCTGCCGCTTTAGCAAGAGAGAGAGAGCGAGAGCGCGGGGGCTGTGGGAGTGAGTCATGTACCCAGCCTGACCTGGTGCTGGAGTCGAGTGCTCGACTTATGCGCACAGGATATCCTCACGCTTTTGGGGACTTTGCTGGTCTCATATCCTGGTTTCCACGTCGCAAGCGGATCAGGAACAAAGATGCCAGGCTACATACACACACACACACACACATACACAGAGTTGCTCCCCGCCTTCCAAACCTCCTACCAACAGCTGTCTCAGTCCAGAACTTGAGCAGATTAAGATGTCTTTCATGGTGGCTTTTGCATCCTTGTGGGTGAAGAGGCATCAATCATCCTGGGAGAAAAGCGGCAACTGGACTTTCTGGTTTTTCTTGGAAGATGTTTCGCTTCTTATCCACGCAGCTTCTTCCGCTCTCATTTTCATGGAGAAGTTGGAGCTGTGCTGATGTTTTTTGGAGAAGCGAAACGTCTTCGAAGAAAGACAAGAAAAGTCCAGTTGCCTCTTGCGAAAAAGCATCTCTGGGGCAACCATGAACTGGATGACTGAGAATCTCCACAGATCATTTTGATTTCTCTTAGGTTTTCTGCATAGCATTCAAAGCACCAATTCCGGGGCAAGCTTTGGCTGCCTTAGATACGGCCTGTCACCCAAATTTGAGAGAGAGGGCAGGCCATCATCTTCTTGTAGCAATGAAGTGAAGTAAGGGAGGACATCTCATATGCAAGGGCTGAAGTTTAACCTGAAAAACTTCAGTTTCACCTGAAACAAGTTTAACCTGAAAAAGGTTTTTTTTTTTTTGTATTTGTTGAAAGTTTTGGGGATTACAGTGTTAAATTTTCCATGTGCTTCCCCCCTCAAAATTGCAGAAAACTATCCTAATTTTCAACCGTTACAATTGTGGGGAGAAAGGCCGTGGGAACTCCGTTCCCCATATTTTGATCTCTGGGGGCGGGGGCTGAAGAAAAGGATTGGATTCATTGCTGTATAATAGCTGGGTGTTTTTTTGTTGTTGTTGTTGTATTTTGGACCATTTATGTCCAAAAGGACTGTTTATGCATCATCGTACAAAGGAGTGCATATCTCTTCATAGCTGAAGAAGCTTTGCTGAGGTCAATCAGAATAACAGAATAACTGGAGTTGGAAGGGACCTTGGAGGTCTTCTAGTCCAACCCCTGCTCAAACAGGAGATCCTATCCCATTTCAATTGGCTGTCCAAGGTTGTGGAAGGCTGTTTTGAGTTTCTTATTGCAGACTTGATGTCCATTTTAAAAAAGGCACCTCTGAGAGATCCAAAGTAGAAATCCACCATTCACCTCTTGGATGTCTTCCAAGAGAATCTCGGAGGGAGATGGCAAGTAAGAAACATGAAATATAAATAAATACATCTTCATTGGAAGGATGCCCAAATCCCTGTAACGACTAATATTTCACAGAAAAAGATATTTAATGGGAGAACCAACAATAAGAAGTTACTTATATTTCCGATGAAAATCATGTTTATGAGAACCAGAACATCCTCAGTATTTACTCAGCCACATGGCCAGGGAGAATACAGGTAGTCCTTGACTTACAACAGTTCATTTAATGACCACTGAAAGTTACAGTGGCACTGAAAAATGTGACTTGTGGCCGTTTTTCACACTTACGATCTTTCCAGCATCCCCATGACTGTGTCAAAATCCAGAGGCTTGGCAATGAGTCCATATTATGACCATTGCTGTGTCCCTGGGGTCATGCGATCACCCCTTATGACCTTCTGACAAGCAAATCCAATGGATTCACTTAATGACGGGGTTTCTAACATTACCAACTGCCTTGATTCACTTCACAACTGTGGCAAGAAAGGCTGTAAAATGGGACAGAACTCACTTAACTGATGTTTCACTTAACAGCAAAAATGTTGGGCTCCCTTGTGGTCGTAAATCAAGGACTATCTGGTATAAAAAAATAGAATTATTATTTTTTTTGATCTCACTGCCAAGAAAGTTAACGATTGTAAGGGGAAGAACACAATGTCATCAAAGCTGCTAAATAAAAAACTCAAACTCAATACCCTTTTCGTATCCAGCTTCACTTCCTTTTATTGTTCCTCTGCTTGATAGTTCGACTACCACTTTACAGGAATTTCCTCAAGTCAGTTTTTCTCTCTTCTCTGCCTCTTCCTTTTTTCTTTTTCTTTTTAAATAGATGTCGCCGAGAAGGACCCAGATGGGGACTGCAGACATTTAGCGATGCAAAATCTGCTCCTGATGGAAAACTTGAAAAAAAAAAAGCTTGAAACGGCTCCTCTGGAATTATAAGACCGCTTCCTCCTAAAGATACTCTCTAAAAAGCTGGGTGGCTGCAAATGTCCCCAGGCCTTTACGAGAAATGGACAAAAGAGCACGGAGGTGGAAAGGAGAGACATCTGGGCTCGGTGTGGCACTTACAACCTGTTGTGGCTAACCGACATGTAAATTTGGTCCTAGTTATTTAATGGCCTTGGCCAATTTACTGAAAGTCCAAAGCAAAGTTTTAGAACTGCAGGATATTTTTCCAGAGGGGGAAAAAAACCCCACATTTGCTCCAAGTACAGATTGAATGATGCCCATCCTCTGGGTGTTGAAGTAGGGTGAGCTGTACAGTGTATTTTCCCCGAGCCAAATAAAGGTGGAAAAAAATTTATTAAAAGCCACGTTGAGCTAGGACAGGCTCTATTTTCTGAAAGGGTCTGTTTTCTACAAAGGGTTCTGTGGCCAAAGAAAGTGGATCCTCTTGACAAATACTATATAAGGGGATCTTTTCTTAACAGGAAAGCCTTTTCGGACATGCATTCAATTTCACAGCTACTCGGATTGTTGGCTGAGCAGGTACAAAAACAGCCAGGAAAATGACTTGACGCCTGCAAAACAATCAACAGGAATGCTGATTTAATTCCGGTTTACCAAGGAGCCAAAGACTTGGCAGCTCAAGGAAACAACAGCCAATAGCCGGTCATCAACACCCCAATCAACCAATAAGAAGCCACATCTAACCAGGTATCACATAAATACAACACATAAAGCACACGTTCCGAGAGAGTTCCCTTAGGATGGGCTTCAGCATGAGTGCAAAAGCTTGGAAGACTAAATCTCTGGTCCCAATGGGCCGATCCAGACTGGAGCCTTTTAAGATTGCCTGGAATTTAGTTTACGCCTGCTAGTTTGTATTACTATTCTGCCATTGCCAACCTCTTGTTCTTCAGACTTAAGGCCGCACAAAAAGACACAAGCAAGTTGTGTATCTAAAATATTTAATAGAAACGGGAAGAAGATCTCTTAAACCGTCTCGGGAGTATTTGAAAAAGGGATGTAAAAACCTGTGGCTTTGGGAATGCTGAACACCTCCCAGATTCCAAGGATCGACTGGATCACAAGGATTACAATAGAGCAAGGTGGAGTCCATTTTGTCTTTCTCCAAACCACACCAAGAACATGGCGCTCTGCCCCCCCGCCCAGTCCCCGCTGAGCTGTTCAGGAGGGCTCGGCCTCGTCGGCCACTTCTTCGATTTCCTTGTCCTCCACGCTGTTGTGGCGAAGCCTCTCTGGAGCAGCGTTTCGGCCGAGAGGGATACCCAGCCCTCTGTGCACGGCCTCGACCGCCTGCTGGTTCACATAGTAGTTGAGATTCACGCAGGGGATTTTCTTCCGCATGTCTTCCAGGTACCGGTAGGCCTGATCGAAAAAGGAGGAATCATGTTCACAGGCTGTTCTACCACCATCCGAGGCCAACCCAGAAAGCTTAAGAGGCTAGAGAGGCCTCGGCCAACTTACTTTGCACTCTGGATTAATGCAGTGGCCCCCAACCTTTTGGACACCAGGGACCGGTTCCATGGAGAAAGTTTTTTCTGCAGACCAGAGGAGGCGTGGTTTTGCATTCTGCCTCCATCCCGCGGATGGGGCTTCGCTTGTTTGCACAGACCAGTTACTGGCATGCCATGGCCCTCTGCCAGTCCACAGACAGAGGTTGGGGACCCCTGGATTAATACATATAGGCGGTCCTTGGTTTACAACCATTTGTTGAGCGACTGAAGTTACAACAGCACTGAAAACAGCACTTATGACTGTTTGTCACACTTAGGACACTGCAGCATCCCCAGGGTGACGTGATCAAAGTTTGGATGCGTAGCAACTGGCTCATATTTATGACGGTTGCCATGTCTCGAGGTTATACGATCCCCTTTAGCGAGTTACCTTCTGAGGGGGAAAGTCAACAGGGAAGCCAGGTTCATTTCACAGCTATGTTACTTAACAACTGCAATGATTTGCGTAACAGGTGCAGCAAGAAAGGTCCTAAAATGGGGCAAAATTCACTTAAAGGCTGTCTTGCCTAGCCACAGGGCTCAAATGTGGTCGTAGGTGGAGGACTACCTCTAGTGTGTTTAAGCTGAGAAGAGAACCAATTTCTCTTGTCAACAACAGAGCTCGCAGAAAGAAGACATGGAGCTAAGCCATGGTTTGTAGAGCAATCAGCAATCACCTGGCTTCACACAACAGGCTAATAATCCATAAATCGGTTTCCAACCCAACCTGTGGAATTGGGGTTGTTGTTTTTTTAAAGTTAAACATCCATGTTCATTTGCAATTAGCACAACTCCATCAAGCAATTTCTCCACAACCTAGAAGCCTTTGTTGTGAAGGCCTACACAAGAACAATCATACAAGCCGTGGTGCAACCTTAATCCAAAATCCAGGATAGCCATGGGAATGGGAAAGAGATGGAACTCGCTGTACTGGTCTTTTCTACAATTTCTTCCAACTCTCATTCCCAACAAAATAAGGCACACAGACGTACGCTGAATCTGCTGCGTATTTTAACGCTGTCTCTTCTCCGCTCAAACGCTAGAGAGCACCTGGAGGTTTGAGAAGAGCAGTTCCTTTTGGCCTGGTAATTCTGGCTTCCCTGTTTGAAAGTGGGCCATGCGGACGCTTCCTGCTGGAAGCATGTGAATCATCTCTTCTCCAGATGGTCCTACATAATTGTTTCCTTTGACTTCCTCTGTCCCAGTCCATCCAGGTGGGGGAGAAGAGGTACCACAATACTGTAGCACAGCGAGGCCTGAATTGATTGTATTTATACACCTCTCCCCAGGTCCTGTCACCAATGACTGACAACAGTTATTCAGGATGGATAAGAGACGTGGGGATTCAGAAATTTAAAAAAAAAATCTGCAAAAGGCAAATAGGAGAATCTCTTGCATGGTATCTGGAATCTCCCTACTTTTACATAGAGAAAATTAGAAGTACAGGTTGTGTTAGTGACTAAAGTTCCAACGGATCCTGAAAAAGCTACTTACAATCCAGATTTAAACTTGTGGTGTCCGTCACTGTGGTGGGATTCCAAAAATTTTACTACCAGTTCTGTGGGTGGTTCTGTGGGTATGGCTTGGTGGGTGTGGCAGGGGAAGGATACTGTAAAATCTCTAGTCAGAGGTGGGATTTGCCAGTTCTCCGAAGTGCTCAAAAATTTCCGCTACCGGTTCTCCAGAACTGGTCAGAACCCTGCTGAATATCACCTTTGGTCCGTTGAGCGGTCACCTCTCCAATCACCTGACTGTATTTTGAGTGTCCAGCAACTGGTCCATGTTAAGAGTTGCCAGCACCCCATAAGTCACAACCGATTTATGACATTTTTCCTTTACACTATGGAGCAAAAAATGCCCCATAGCAAACAAGGGGGCTCGCTTAATGACTGCCATGAAAGTCATAAAATTGGGCCTGATCAGGCGGTTATGTGTTTTAGGACTCCCATAACTTCACGATAAGTCAATTATGGTCCCAATTCAAGGGCTACCTATGATAGCAATATATACTTTTTAAAAAAAAAATAATTGAAGAAACATTAAAACAATTGAACACAGTACGACTTTCTGGCAGTTATTTTGCCACACATCCTATTGCATAAAAGCAGCATATACTTTTCGAGCACTCAGAATTTCAGGTGAATCACTAAAACGTACTGCCCAAACCAACGCCAGGCATAAACAATAAAAATAAAGAATAATCTAGGAATGTTTACATTTTTTAACAGAGAAGCATTGAATTATGAAGTCCTCCCACCAACATCTGCAGTTCCATAGCAATGGACAGGGCTGAGTCAGTGGTGGGATTCAATTTTTTTTACTACTGGTTCTGTGGGCGTGACTTAATGGGTGTGGCAGGGGAAGGATACTGCACAATCCCCCCTTCCTTCCCCACCCCACTAACCTGCTTTCCAGCTCTGTTCTCCTGTGCAGGACAACCAAAGAAGACCCAGCCAATCAGCTGGGACTCAATGGGAGGCAGAGAAGAGATGGGGTTGGCGGGGCCAGTCAGAGGTGGGATTTACTGGTTCTCCAAACTACTAAAAATTTCCACTACTGGTTCTCCAGAACTGGTCAGAACCGCCTGAATGCCACCTCTGCTGTGGGCGCTGCTGAATAAGAATCATATAAGTGGCTTGTGGGCCCTGGAGATGCTCACCATCTGGAATTCTTGCATCTGCAAATGATGCTCCACCAGGAATCCCAGAACATCCCCCAGGCGGATGGTGGTGTCAAGATCCGGTTCTCCCAGGAGCAGTTCACACTGCCTGATGGCCTCTTTGGGGTCCTCGGAGTAAAGCCTAAGAGGGGAAAAAAATACATACCAGCAACAAAGAGGATTAGGGGATTGGAGGCTAAAACATACAAAGAATGTTTGCTGGAATTGGGTATGTCTCGTTTAATGAAAAGAAAGAGCAGGAGTGACATGATAGCAGTGTTCCAATATCTCAGGGGCTGCCCCAAAGAAGAGGGAGTCAAGCTATTCTCCAAAGCACCTGCAGGCAGAACAAGAAGCAACGGGTGGAAACTCACCAAGGAGAGAAGCAATTTAGAACTAAGGAGAAATTTCCTGACAGTCAGAAAAATTAATCAGTGGAACAACTTGCCCCCAGAAGCTGTAAACGCTCCAACACTGGAAGTTTTTAAAAAGAGATTGGGCAACCATTTGACTGAAGTGGTGTAGGGTTTCCTGCCTAGGCAGGGGGTTGGACTAGAAGACCTCCAAGGTCCCTTCCAACTCTGTCTATTCTGTTCTGTTCTGTTCTATTCCTAGTCTAATCTAGTCTACTCTACTCTACTCTACTCTACTCTACTCTACTCTACTCTACTC